>QANT01001786.1:0-215296 GCA_003254885.1 Purshia tridentata | reverse complement strand
TTGAAATCCTAAACCAAAATTTTAACAATTTTCCCGTAATTACTCATTTTATCTTTAAAAGCAAACAAAAAAAATTGAAAGAAATCATCATTCATCTTTATTTTTTTTAATTTCGAAAAATATCATTCTTATATATAATAATATTTTCATGATTGTTTGTCTCATATATATATATGTCGATAAAACTTAAAGATAATTGATGGCCTTGTTCAATCTGGGCATCTCTGCAACTTTACCATGGTTTTTGTTAGCAGCCAATCATCCCCAAAGCAATAAAGTTCCTCAATGAAAAACCCACATTAATCTAAAGAAAGAAAAGCTTCTCTCTTTCTCAAGTCTCTCTTTTTCGCACAATCTTTAGGACCCAATTCAATTTCTGGGCGTCTCTCTCAATCTGCATATGGGTATTTGTGTTTTTTGATACATGGGTACTGGGCATGGATTAATCCGGGTGTTTTGAGATTAATATGGGTATTTCGCATGGATTCCTGAATTCGAGGCAGTTGGAGTGGAATTATGGAAGACAGCCTTGGATATGAACATGGAAATGGGTTTGTGTCGAAATCAAGAACGAAGCTAAAAAGCAAGAGAATGGTTGGCGTTGGTGCCATTGTGGTCTCTGATAAGAAAGACTAAGAAAAAAAGAAAGAAAGACTGATTTGGCAATGGAGGGAGAGATGAAAAAACTGCAGACCTTTAATTGACTTAAGCTATGGTCATCGGTAAAAAGACGATAAAGAAAATGAGACAACGAGGGAGGCATGAATTATTGATAAAAAGTTGGCTAGAATAAAAAAAGAATTATTGATAAAAAGATATTTGTTGTAATTGTGCATTCTATATGTACTATTAGCTGGTATTTCAATTCCCTCTCTTTAGTGTAATTAAATTACAGTCAACAAAGGTCAATTAAGTAGTTTTATTACTTTCCAAACTAAACAAACTGGAATAAAAACCTATTCCCATTCCTGATTATGGATTACGGCCAAACAAACATGGCCCCTGTTACTCGGTGGAGATAATGGTGTGGGCCCTGCGACTACCTTCGTCAATCATTTCAACTTTTATATTCTAAATTAGTAAACTTTTTAGAAACCTTGTGACGTACATATAAGAGTATATATTAAATTTATCAAAAAACTAAGCGTATATATTTAGGAAAGAAAATATCTTATTCATCAGAAAAAAGTAGATCTTATCTTACAAATAAGCTGACAAGAAAATTGGGGAATGCAATTTCCCATCATTTCAGGCTGTAAAAACGGCGCCTGTAGCTTAATGACGTTAAAGATCCATAGTCCAGATATTGACTATACACACAAAACCCACATTATGCTCATCCAACGGTCAGGCGCAATGCAAGGCATTTCTAATTAACGTCCGCTATAATTAATTAATTAACACTATTGCTGTAATATTGGCTACCAGCACTGATCGGTTTCCCATCTCCGGCCGGTCGCCGACATTGCGAAAGAATAACTCGTCGGCCGTGGCCTCCTGAACAGCAGACGGTCGTAATCGGCCCGTTTTTGGGCATCGGAGAGAGTGGCGTAAGCTTCGTGGACCTTCATGAACTCGTCGGCCGCTGAAGTTTGACCACCCGGTTGACCGTTGGCTGCGACGTCGGGGTGTACGACTCTGGCTAGTCTACGGTAAGCAGACTTGATCTCCTGACACGTAGCGCCTGTGTGGATGCCGAGTACGTCGTAGAGTGATGAGTTTGGTTGAATACGGAAGCGCGGCCTGTCGACCGTAGATGCGCAGGAGGCTGAGATTCTGATTGGACGGTATTTGATGCAGGAGGGATTGGAATGCGAATGCGGAGCGTCAATGACGAGTCCTGGGCCAGAGAAAATAGAAGAGGATGAGGCTGATATGGAAATCATTGTTTGTTGGCTTTGATTGGTGAGTTGTTGTTTTTGTGTTGCGTTCAAACGATGGATATAGGCAGTTTGAGTTGGGAGTTTGTGATTTATAGAGAATGGAACCTTGGGACCAATGGGAGCTAACCATGGTTAAGTTGTGGGTGGTTATGAGTTGGGAGTTTGTGATTTATAGAGAATGGAACCTTGGGAACAATGGGAGCTAACCATGGTTAAGTTGTGGGTGGTTAACGGATTACAGGCTTATCCATTCCAATTGTACCCGTCTTAATGCTGACTCGGACAGATGTCGGTGTCCAACAATCTGACACACCACATGGTCTGGTGTGACAGTTTTTAACTTAGTTTTGTTTCTTACCTAGATATTTTACTAGATTTTGGACGCATGATGTTGGCGACACGTACACCGAGCCCATAGAAAATTTGGGCTAATAGGATCCCACTAATCTATGGCTGGTTTTTGACCTTTTTATTATTTTTTATTATTGTTGTTTAAATTTTCATCTTTTTCTTTTTATAATTAAGAGTCTAAGATCCTGAATTTGGGATCCAACTATCCAAGTAACATTGCATATATATATATATATTATACTTATATGAATAGTGTAACACCGTATACATGAATGAGATTTAAATAATATTGGTTTATTTTAAAAAACGAGGTCATATGTTGACTTGACGGATTATGATAAAATAAGTCACTGACGGTGATTGATCCAAAATTGTTTAACGAAATCAAGTACCCATAGAGGATTAAACAGAATAGTTTTACGTACGCGGTTTGTGGAGGAGTTGTAGTGTAAGGAGAGTGTGAGTGTGTGTTGGCAGCTGAGCTAGGTAGCGCAAAAGACGACCGAGTGAGCGAACACGTAAACGGTGGGCGACCCCAGTGGTGGGCATGTGGGATTGATTACCGACGTGCGCCGGAATGGCCAGCAGTACCATGGAAATTGGAATCAACCAGGTTTTGATTCCATTGGGCTTGTGGGGTCCACCTTTACCGTCAAAGCTAACCCAGGGGCCAGAAGGCAAGGGACGGGACCCATGTTTTTTGAATTTGGGCTCAATCAGTAATACCACGTAGGAAATGGATAAGATCCAGCTTTTGTCCATGATCTTTGAGTAGAACCAACCACGTATCACAACCCACAAGTACTGAATGTGACCCTCGTTAGCTTCACCCGGCTCTTTTGATATGGACTCAACATTCAATTCTTCAAGCCTCTTAATAGTCCAATGCAATTAGGTAATCCTAATGTATAAACAAGAAAAATTGGAACAGTGAGTGGACAAATAGTGTAATAAAGTCGAGTAAATAAATAGCTTACACTTTAATTAGTATGTGCAATGAATACTCAATTAAACTAGCCAAGTTCCTGGCCAAAGAAAAACAAAAACTAGCCAAGTTAATTTATTTGAATTAATGTTGAGAGTAGCGTAATTTTAAAAAATAAATGAATGCACGTGGGATGTTATGTGTGGAGTGAGCATGGGGGGACAGGTGTTGAGTTCTCATAGAATGGGCGGTGGAGTAGACTGTAGTAGTGACAAAGGTGGCAAGTAACGTTAGAATGATTTGATCGACACATTAATACGAAGGTGTATATGCTGCAAGCCTGCAACTCTGCATGTATTTCGAAAATTGAACACAGAAATAATAATATTGTTGATCCCCTTAACCCCAGTTCCCCAGACTTGCTTCCACACCCCCCCACGTGAGGAAACCCGACATTTATCTTGATTACTACGAAATATGTTAATATTTATTGTAATATAATGTTTAATTTATGATGAGTCTCTGATAGATTCATTACTCCATCTGTTTGTTTTCCTTTGAGTTTGTGCTTCTTAATGTCCGGTTCTGGGGTCACAGTTTCTTTATTAGGTTTTGCTGCATAGATATATGCAGTGGCAGTCTCGCAGAGAGACAGAGAGAGCTGCATGCGGACGCTGCAGTGCTCAAATGAATTGTTTTATCTGTAAATTTTTAAATTTAGGCGGGACTGGTTTGGTAGTACGTGAGTATGTACTCAAGTGAAGCACGAACTAGACTGTTTCACTCCTCATCATCAAGGAGCCAAACATTATACACATTCTATATATATATATAAATTGAGTACATATAATCATTTTACATGTCCCTGACCTAATTTTTGAATCCAAATTCAAGTACTACTACTGCAAAGAAGGCTGAGAGTGTCATGATTGTGTTCTTTTTGTCTGCTTTAATATGTGATATCTAGCTATCATCACATTGTGGTGTTATGGCTCGATGGATGTTCTTAATTAATTTGTGGAAAGGAGTTAAAATTGATCAATGGCCATCAGTACTCCTTTTCATAGCATGTATATTTGAATCAAAGGAGTTAAAATTGTGTTTTTTCTGTTGCAACGTATAACAATGATTGCGTACACAACACCAGCACTTCTCCGTAGTCATATTTGCATCATAGGCTTGCCGGCGCCAATCCTGAAATGTTCGATTCTAACATTTTAACAGGCCTACAGCAACACAAAACTTCACCGTGGCTAAGACTTACAAGTCCATATCGGTATCCGTACCGGTGGCACTTTCCAACTCTGGCCAAGATGTTGCTTAACAAAGCCCAATGAAGATTAAAGCCCAAAAGTAACTGGAGAGGCCAAGACCTTGACATTAAACATTAAACAGAGACACACATCATGAGCCCATAGAGACCAACAAAAGCCCTAACATAATCGGGTCACCTATGTTATGGACGCCATGTCCCCATACCATGAAAGTGAACTTGGTGTCAGCTTGTACTTTCTACCGCTGACCTAGTGGGTTGCTATCATTCACATCTGCTGATATTTCATTATATACCGAGATTCAGATCGAGTGTAGATTATCGTGACAACTTTGATACAATTTTGTGTGAGTTAATTGAATTGTGTGTATGTGTAACAATTAAATTGATGGTTCATTTTGTCGTTGTAATAAAACAGGCGTATTCATTGGCCGAAACCTTGACAATTAAAATTGGACAATCAAGACATGTGGAAGTGGAATGACCGTTTTCCTTAGTTTTCTGTTGAGCATGATTCAAGTAATTACGGTCAATTCGGAGTAATCATTCTTGAACATATAAACTATAGAATTAGGGACAATTGAATTAAGTATATATACAGTTTCCTATCAAATTATATGGTTGCCAATGCCATTAATCGTTAAACAATTTGTGGGAACTAAAGCAACGGGGTGAGAGATGAACACTATCCCACATCGACAAAGAGGGCGACAATGGGTGAAGTGGGCTCTTTAAAAGCGCAAAAGCAAGGTTTGATTAAGCATGATCCTTCAGGCAGAAACGGGATATGATGAGTGGTCATAAATCGCAATAATTATGCGAGATGGGTGTCCGCCCCAAAGCCTGGTTACGACAATTGGACACTCCCATCTGTACCATCTGATCCCTATTTAAAGGAATCAACTCTTTTATACAGTCTAAATTTATTACTCATTTCTAAGCTAAACAAGAATAATTATCCTTATGTTTTTCCTAAAAAATTATATGATTCGATATTAATGTGTGAGTAATTACCGACTTATAATTTTTCGGAGGGAAGGGTTTCTGCATCATAGCGTTTGTTTTGGAACTTGCATGTAAACTCTACGAGATTCCATTTGCAGTGCAAACAAGAAGAATCATTGATTTGACAAAAAAGTTTACTGGGTGTTACAGTAAACGCAGATCCTTGTGTTGAATGTTGATGAAGGGTCTTGCAACTTAAATCATCATCCATCTCTTGCAACACTGGCCCACTCTCTACTGAGCTATCCAAATGCAAGATCGGTAACAAAGAATTCACAATTCAATTTATGTATAAATATAGGTGCCACCGCGGAAGATATATATGTATATACAGTAAATTGATTAACTCATCTGAAAATATATATACAGAGAAATAGAGAGGGGGGCATGAATAACAAAATATTGGAGTTAGGAAGTAAAATGCATGGAGTGGAGATTCTGTCTCAACCTAAGAAATCTAACCCATCCATCACATCCAAGGCATTATTAGTCTTTGACTGATCCAAGCTTCGTCTTGCACTCAACTCCCTGGAAGGGGAACTTCCAGTGCTTTTGCTCAAACTCTTACTAAAACCCCAAACTCTGGTCCCTCTATTCTTGGTCATAGTAAATTCTTGACTTTTACTAATTCCAGGAGGCATTTTCATCTTACCAATGACCTCATCTAACAAATTTCGATCTTCTTGTGAAAGTTGAATTCTTTGGGACTTGGAACTGTAGTTCATGGACAGAAATCGCTGCATCTTGGAGTGAAAATCCAATCCCTTACGAGTTGGAGACCGCACAGGCAAAGGCTTCAAACCATGATCTCTATGTCTTACAAGGTTGATTAGATGGTGAAGCCATGTCACCAATTCGAGAATGTATACATCTACCTTCTGTTTATCTGCATGATAGAGTGTCTGGAGGCGGATCAAGTTGATCTGTGAGGGTGCATTCTTCCCAAACTCAAGACTGTCAAATCAAAAAATTAAAATCAGAATTTCTTTTTCTTTTTTTTAAATGTACCAAGCATTTTTATACACTTGGGAGAGAGAGAGAGAGGCCTTGACTAACCCGGAGTTTGCCCATTCTCCAACCCATCCAAAACCTTGATGTGCTCTGTCAAAAATTGCAACATCAGATAAAAGAGGCATAATTGAGTGCAGGACAGTAATAATAAAACAGACGTATTTGCGAAGTTACATTCAAGAATATAAAAACAAGGACAGAAAAAACATAACAGCTTCCAATTAACATGCTACACAACATACTTGTTCGTATTTGTGGCAACGGGAACAAGCCACTGGAGAGTCTTTTCCATTTCAGCTTTGACCTGAGAAACCGGGAGCTGCAGAAAAAAAAAAAAAAAAAANAAAAAAAAAAAAAAAAAAACAAATTAAAGACAGGTAACTGATATGCTGGAGCTCCAAGAAGTAGAAAAAGAAAAATACGTTGATGATCATCATAATGAATGGGACTTGACGGATGTCTACGTGACATGCATTGTAGTACCTCTTCCTTGGCATCAAAAGTCTGCAATCGGGATCGTAGAGCTTGCTTAACATTATGTGGCAACCCATGATATAATGTGTCCCTTGTATTTGGAGGAAGGGAGGTTGGTCGAGATGCCTATTAAGAATTAGCTTTCCATTCAACAACAGGTTCTATTTTGCAAATTTGTACCAACTATATGAGAAACACAATCAAAGGAGAAAGAGAGAATTAAACTTACAATGTTGTCTATCTGGTTGATAATGTTAGCATAGTGTAATGCAAGACCAGCTACGCCTAGTCTTTGAAAATCTTTGCTCTGTTCCACGCTAACCAATTTCACACCTGTCAAGGATTGATAACTACTTAAAAATCCAAGAATAAATCTTAAAAGAACAGCTATCAAAACCACTAATGAGAATGCTGGATGCCTTGAGTTATGATGTAGCCAGTAGGGCCTGTAATGAAAGATCCTAAAATTTCTGCAATATTTTGTTTCTCAAGATGTGCACTACAGTAACCACAATATACAACATCTAAATAGCACATTTCAAAGGGTGCAGTAAATGAAACTGCAGACTCACTACTTCCATTAACAATTCTACAGAAAAATCAGAACAGAAGAGTAAGCAAGTGATATACTGAGTTATAAAGCAAGTTCAAGTTGTTAATTAAGTTCCTTCAAGCTATTATGAACACATGCATATCCATCAAAGCATATTTATCCATTTATCAACTGTTGACTTCAGTGTGAGATGTTGCTCATACCATTATTTCCAAATGCTTCCGAGATTGCTTGATGTATATAAGTAACAATATCAACAAACATCTCCACAACCTGCAAAGAGCAATATAATGTTAAATGCATATACTGAATAATGTGAGTCATTTCTTGACGTTTATAAGCATCCATAGCTTCAAACAATTGATAGCAGCAAGATAACTATGCGTTGCCTTGAAAAGTTTTTCAAAAGCCACAGTGATATCTCTTTCAAAAATTTAACAAATGGTTCACAATAGTACCTCCTCCAAATTTTTAGCCCAAAGAGATTTCTTTTTCAAGCTCCTTACAACCCTTCTTTGTTGTTTTAAATCACTTTGTAAAATTGTGAGACTCTCTCCTACAATTACAAAGAGAATTCCATGTTAACAAATTACTGCATTGCTATGGTTCATCAGTGTGAAGCAGAAATTGGACACAGAATACTAACAATAAGAAGTAAGAATTCAAAGTAAGAAAAAAAAAAAAAAAAAAAAAAAAAAAAAAAAAAACAGAGTATCCAGAATTTGCTTACAATTTTATAAAGTAGGCAACTTCAAAGATTTGAACTATGACACTCACTTAAAACAAAATCAACAATCCGTGACTAACCTTTTGGAGGGAGATGCAACGCCTCTGCTTCCTCAAGCTTTCGCTGGTAATTTTGTTCAAATCTGTCCTGACAATTTAACTCATGGTATAACTCCTGCACATCTTGAAAAAGTTAGTTTCTTCAAGCATAGAGTAGATGAGATTAAGAAAATCAATTCTGCTTCTATATATAGGATGTTATTAAGTTGATCAAAGATGATGCTGCAATATGTTTTATGAATATCATGTTGACTAACATAGAAGTGCAACTTACAGAAGTATGCTGAGCAAGAGTGGTCAATTCCTGCATTGTCATTTCTGCCTGTGATCTTAGCTGTTTCTGACTTGAATCATCTGAATCTAAGCTGAAATTCAATTTCAAAGAGCATATTAAAATTAACGTTAATTTAAAAATATAATCACAGAATATTCTCAGAAATCTACCCCACCTTGAAAAGTATCGATCCAGGTTGTGCCACTGGGGATCCTTACACAGGTCTCCAAACCTAACTACTTCCCGCGAGAAAACATCGAGCTCTTCCCTGCAGTTGCCCAGGAAAAATAGGAAAAATAAACAGTTGAGATAAGAGAAGGCAATAAATTGCTACACATACATTCAAACTATTCTCTCTAGCATTAGCAAGTAACAACCTTTTGTCAGAAGCAGCGATACTTAGCAACTCCTTCATATCTTTGGAAACTAAGTTCTGTACAGCTTCTGAATGCAAAACCTCTTTCTTTAGGAACTGGATATTTTCTTGTGAAAGAGATTGTAATAACTTTGCACCTTTGGCGATTGTATTAGCCACTTCAAACGACAATATAGATATTCTATTGCCTCTAGAAGCCCCACCGGTAAGAAATCCACTATTACTATTCAAATTTGACATGCTACTGCCAAGTGTGTCCAGAACGTCTACTGCCCTCTCCAGGCCTACAATGCCAGCTCTTCCTATAAACGAGCTCTTATGAGTTCCCTACAAAATCAAACCAATAATGCCACAACAATACACATCATAATTCCCCAAAACAATATAAATTGAATAACTATAACGATTTTGGTTGGGCTTCTAAAAGTAAATTTTAGCTTTTGTACATCGAGTTGTACCAATAAATGGAAGTTGAAGATACCTTGGTAGCCCCAGTCTTCCTGGCAGGCGTGGACGGCTTCAACTCGCCGGAAAATGACGATTGCAGCTCGCCGGTATCGAACATGCGTCGAGTTTCCCGAGAGCCGATTGCTTCAGATTGTGAAAAATTGTCTTTAGGCTTACCAATGCTCTTTATCTTCTTGAGCTTCCCGGAAAATCCCGAAGTGTTCCCTCCATTCTTGCTTTTAGTAGTAATCCCTCCAGAGCAAACCGCCCCCATTGTTTGCCCAAATTCTTTTTAACTTGGAACAATAAGAACAAAATCAACAAACTTTAAGTAATGCTTAGTACCAACAATTCTTAGTTCTTGCACAAGAAAACAACAAAATATCTCTTCATTTTCGAAGAGAAATCGATAAATAGGAAAAAAAAATTAAGGACATACCCCTATTTGCAGAGAGGATCGAAGTCAGAGCCAAATAAAATTAATTTCTTCGAGGGGAATATAAAAAAAGAAAATTAGTAGTAGATGAAGCTTAGCAAGATTATATGGCTGCCAATGAAACAAATGCACAAGGGTGAGAAAGAGAGAGAGAAAATACAAATGGTGTGTTTGACTGAAAAAACCATAAGAATTTTCTTTATGACTGATTTGGGTTGGTAATAACGCGTTATTTCGTGAACGGAAATCTCGTGAGAATGGGATCCTTGACTGACTGGAAATGAATTGAATTTGAGGAGGGGAAGTAGAAGCAACCAAACAAGGAACAGTGATTATATTACACTTTTTTTATTTTTTTTGGTGGCTTACTAATTCGTATGGATGCGGGAAAATCCCGGAGGGAATGTCTACAAAAGTCCCGCGCCCACCTTGCATGGACCGACGTCACTGTCAGTATATTACTTTACCATTTTACCCTTCTGCCTGGATTGATTGCTTGCCTTGATTGGTGTCAATTGGGTTCTAAAATGTCCACGCTTTCACATCATTGTGGATCTGAATTCAATTAGTAATTAATTGGTGGAAGAATGATTATCAGTTTATTTACATCGTGATTAACTGATTATGATGCATTTAACTTAAAATAGAAAATGCGTTGCTGGATATCGACACCAATTCGCAATTTTCTGTCGTTTGTTGAACTATCGTGGTGACTCAATTAAGTATCAGTGCATCATTTCCTACTTTTCTGTTTTATTTGTCAACGGTTTGAACAAGAATCATATGTTATACAAAATCATTAAACAAATAAATAACAGATAAGTTTGTTTTCAACTTTGAAACTTTGGACCAAGACTTAGTTTAACATTTTTTTTTTTCTTTTGGTTAAAATCAATAGACATCTTCTTACCTTTGTGTTTGTTTTTCTAGAATCTTTAACTAAAATAAACTAGATAATGGACATTTGTCATCTTTAAATTGGTATTTTGAATGTTCAATGTTCAATTTTGTCTTTAAGTAATTGTATGAGCCTCAATCGTTTATATATTATTGCTTCTATTTAAAAAATATCTTTTTTATATTAGTGAAAATAAAATTAATTAAAAATAAAGTGGTTAACGGATTTGTTTAACTTAAATTTTATATTTTTAATAAATTATATAGACAGTACATCCTTGGTGATGGTAAATTGCCCAATTATGATAAACTCAATTAAAATAATCCTTATTTTTTTTATAGTAGCTTATATGTTGGTTTATATATGTAAATGAAAATGAAAATATTAGTATATGTATGTTCAACAGAGTGACATAGTAAGGACATTATTGTTTATTGGTAAGAAGCTTACACCGACTTGAAAACTTAATGACCGTGAGGTCGTACTGTGTGCCTGTTTGGTAGTTTGAATTGAAACGGTCAAATAAACAGACAGTCCACAAGCCAACACCGAGCACATGGCTTCTTTCTATTGACGATGACGTCCATTTACCATTAAGGCCTTTCAACATGAATATTCTTTCTAGATTCTGAGCTTCATTTGATGGTTCTATGTTGAATTTTATAGTTGACTTCTGTTTAAAGTACAAATGTACGATCTATATCGCTCTGTTTATATTTGAGTAAACTACAATTTTTTTTTTTTATAATCAAGATACGATCATAAGATTATCAAACAAAAATAAAAAAGAAATAGATTCCGAGTTTTTTTTATTTGGATCCAAAATTTGGACCTTATACTCAGCTTAAAATTTTATTGAGAAATTTGGATTCCAATATTTTGGATCTAAATTTTATTAGTTACCATGTAATGGTGTTATATGTACAATGTAATAACCTTATATTTATATATTCATCTATTTCTACCTAATTTGGTTGCTATTTGTTGCAAGAGTTTTGAATAGTATATTGGAGTGAATTGAAGTATTGAACCTTGGATCTAATCTAATATTAATTCTTATCCCACTGATTCTTACTATTTTAGACTAAACTCTAAACAGTAACATGTAATGATTTTTTAAATGAGGTAGAAAAAAATTAGATTAATTGACAAAAATAAGGTTAGAATTTGAGAGCCTTCATAAGTTGAAAGTATATATAAGAACATTCCTCAACAATTTTTATCGTCAACACATGATAATGATTCTTTTTTCCAAAATACAGTAACGCTACTTGAGAAATATCCTTCAGTTTGCAGGTTAGATCTGGACCACTGATTCTGACACCTGTCATGATCTTGCGTGTGGTGTACACACGTATTTGGCATGGGCACGTGTGAACTGGGAAGCGGCAAAACAAGAAGGTACAAATGTTCCACTTGGCAATATTGGGTTGGACCGAGCGGGAAGTGAAATGGGGGTTGAGATGTGGAGTGTTTGGACCCCATGAATGATATCTCAAGGGATAAGCCCAAGAGATAGGGCCAAAGGCCCAACAGCTAGTAGTAATTAGTAAATTATAATAATAATAGTTATAAAATGCTTTGCTTGTTAGCATTTTATAGCCTTGTTGTAGTGTTTTAAAGGATTGATTTGGTGTGTGAGGGTTTTGGTTAGACACCGGACACGTCCAATGATTAAGCCAAAAAGGTAAATGCTCTCTTGTCATATTCTAAACGACTACTAAAATTTCATTTAATTAATTAGTTTTTAATTAATAATAACAACACTCAACAGTGATTTAGTATTTGTAAATGCTCAGTCTACGGTTTGCTTCGTTCATCACCTCAACAACAGCCTAAGCCGGCACATAGCTGCTACCAGCCTACCAGTCTACCAGCCGGCGCTCCCCTCTCTCTCTCTCTCTCTCTCTCTCTCTCTCTCTCATTCATTTCATTCTAATGAAGTTGGCATGAAAAGAATGACTTAATAATTTACCAACTCCAATTCAGAGGCTACTTCTTCATTACTATGGTAAGCATTTTTCTCAGTCTAGCTAATTCTACTTCTCTTTTATTGCTATTTACACTTTTAAAAGAATAACACTCTCTTAATTTTCTGTTAATGTTTGACATATATTTATGATGATCAAATACTTGAATGGATATTAAATGTCAGACTGAAGGTTTTACGTGTGTTTACGTCTGATATCATCATTTTTACATGGACTTTTTAACTTTCTAATTGTGCGCGTGAGCTTCTGAGAAACATGAAAAAGGAGAAAATACAACTCTTGGGTTTTGATTAAGATCATGATATCTTTTTAATTGAAGATTACTGTAATTTCTCAGCAGACAAACGGAACCCCATCAAATTGAAAATTTGCAATGAGGTGATGATCAAGAATAGTTTCACTTCATTGGGAAGTAATTAATTTGATAAGGCAGTATCTGAAAATCAAGATGGCTAGAAACTACGGATTTTCAATGGACCAAAAGGACATTTTGAGGGTATTAGTTACCACTGTGGATGGTTTTATAAGGGATCAACTGATCAATAAAGAGCAGAGAAGTCAACACAGGGAACAATGTGCTGAGAGATTGGCAGCAGAAGATGGAAGCTGTGGCAAAGAAACAGAGGTTCGATATTCGGATCAAGCAGTTCTAGCAAATCTGGACTGGGGTATTGAGGCTCTTGAAGAAGCTATTGACACTTCTAATATGGAAACTAAGCTTGCAAGACTTGACCATGCTGAAAAAATGTTGCAAGTTTGTGCCATGTTGAACTCTGACCAGAAAACTGCTGGAGTCCCCAATTTCTACCTATCTGCTTGGGCACACCTCAACTTAGCATACCTGTGGAAATTAAGGAACAATGTCAACAATTCGATTCTTCATGTTATTGAGATGTTTATAGTTGACCCTTTCTTCTCTCGGATTGATTTCGCTCCTGAACTCTGGAAGCATCTATTTCTTCCACACATAAGCTCCATCATAGGGTGGTATTCAGAGGAGAGGCACAGGCTTGTGATGCAAGTCATTCCGGATTCATCTGATCTGTCTTTTACAGCTGACCTTGATCAATTTTTCAACGAGTCTTTGATCTTTTCAATGAGGCCGGATCAACTGGAGAAATTGCAGAAGCTGGAGCAGCGTTATGGTGATTCGTTGGATGAGAATACACGGCTTTATGCTAAGTACTTTAAGGACTGCATGACAAATGATTCAACCTCCAGTAAGAAGGTTCTACCAATGTTTCCAATTGCGGAGCCACCAATGACCCCATTGCATGAGGTCAGCCGCTCAATTCCTGATTTTGTAAAGTTTGGTCCTATCTTGCCCAAGAGTGCTGGTTTTTCTCCCATGCTTAAATGTAAAGATGGTACAAGAGAAACAACCAGGTTAGTTGGATATTAAGGTCGTCAATAAGCAAAAAAGTTTAAATCTATTTGATAAAGATCAAAATTTGGCATTCCAATTTTTGATTTATTTAGAGCTCTAGTAAGTGTATGCTTATTTTGACATTTGGTTCAAACAGAATGAATGTAACTTCTGCCTCCTCACAAACTTTGGAGTCTGCTGGATGGGATCCTCAGGTAAGGCTGAAAAGTCATTTGCAATATTAAGCACAAGCTTGAGTTTTAAGAATATATCTTCTGAATTCTATACTCAGTATAGCTAGGTTTTATAAATTTTGGACATTTCGTTATATAATCTTGTGCATTATGGCAGGAAGGCATCCTTGAGGACAATGAAGATGAATCGGATGATGCGCCTACTTATCCTAATCTGACTAATAATGACAAGGCAACTGGGCAAAAAGTACAGCCATCTATAATCAAGAGTCGAATACATACTCCAGAAATATTTTCTCCTATAGATTCCCCTAAAAATACTTCTCCAAAGATTTCATCTCCAAAGCTTTCATCTCCAAAACCAGACATGCAGTGTAAAAACGAATCCCCTTCTGTACTGCGCTTATTGTCCATGCGCATGACAGATTCTGCTGTTGCCTCCTATTTGCCTACATCTCCACAAATGAGTAATGACTACAGCATTAGCTCAGCAGACTCTGATAGCGAAGTGATAGTAGTATTAATCAAACTCTACACCTACTGCAACTAACATGTTTACTTATCAATATTACTTTATTTGTTTTATTTACTATCCACAGTTGAAATGATGGTTGTACTGAAAATTGCTTTGTGATTAGGAGGCTCCCAAAAGTTGCAGAAAAATATATTCTCGGACAGCAAGTATGAATTTTGAGAAAAGTCAAACGGTGAAATATAGGTAAAATTCCTTTTTAAAATTTAAAACCATCACTGATTCCCATTATTGTTTTAACATTTCTTCCAATTGTGCAGTCCCCTTAATGAAAAAGATGAAGGAAGCCAAAGCTGTGTTTCACTCCCATCTTCTGAGAGGCTGACTACTAAATCAAGACCACCTAAGGATTTTGTTTGCCCCATCACTGGCCAGATATTTTGTGACCCAGTTACCCTTGAAACAGGTCAGACATATGAAAGAAAAGCAATCCAAGAATGGCTCAAACGAGGAAATACGACATGCCCCATTACACGGCAACCCATCTCAACGACTACACTGCCCAAAACAAACTATGTTTTGAAAAGATTAATAACATCTTGGAGAGACCAGCATCCTGATCTTTTTCAAGAATCTGAAACACCAACAAACTTATTCAATCATTCTTCAGTTACAGAGAACCCTTTGGCTGCCACTCCACACAGAACATTTGATTTCCTAGGCCATAGGAACACTGATGATTATATAAACCAAAGGAGCAAAAGATTTATGCGAGAAGCCGTTTCTACATCTCCAACCAGTGTCATATCTCAAGCTGCAGTTGAAACAATCATCAATGGTTTAAGACCTCATGTATCATGTCTCTGTACTTCAGAAAACTTACAAGAATGTGAAACAGCTGTGGTAGCAATAGCCAGATTATGGAAGGACTCAAAGGCTGATTCTGCAGTTCATTCTTACCTATCAGAACTGACAACTGTAAATGGGTTCATCGAATTACTTTCAGCTTCTCTCAACCGGGAAGTCCTGAGAACATCCATTTACATCCTCTCTGAGCTAATATTTTCTGATGAAACTGTTGGGGAAACACTAACCAGCGTAGATTCTGACCTTGATTGCCTGGCTGCTTTGCTAAAGAATGGATTAGCTGAGGCTTCTGTTCTTATTTACCAGCTGAGACCAGTGTTTGCTCAGCTTTCAGCTCATGATCTTATACCCTCCCTTGTCCAGCTAATTCTGAACAAAAATGAGGAAATGGATGATCTTCAATTAATAATGGAGCCTAAAGACGCTGCAATAGAAATTATTGAGCAAATCTTGATGGGAGGAGATGAAAACAGCAGGTCCATTAATGCTTTGAGTGTTATTTCAGCAAATGGTATTCCTGCTCTAGTCAGGCGTTTGGATAGGCCAGAAGGGAGGCGGTCGATTGTTTCCATACTGTTATGCTGTATGCAAGCTGAAAAAAACTGTAGGAACTTGATAGCAAATAGAATTGAACTGTCTCCTGTTCTTGAATTATTTCATGCTGGAAGTGATTGTGTGCGAGGCATATGTGTAGAATTTCTGTCAGAGCTGGTTCAGTTGAACAGGTATATATTCTCATTTAGCTGTTGTGGATAATAAATTTTCACTTCTCTTTTGAAATTCAGAGCATCATACTTTTTATGCCAAAATCTTCTTTTTTTGTTTTTTGTTTTTTCTTGGCCAGGAGAACATTATGCAATCAGATCTTGCAGATGATTAAAGATGAAGGAGCGTTTAGTACAATGCATACCTTTCTCGTATATCTTCAAATGGCTCCAATGGAGCAGCAACCTGCAATTGCTACTCTTCTTCTTCAGCTTGATCTCTTGGTTGAGCCATGGAAGATGAGCATTTATAGGGAAGAGTCTATAGAGGCACTAATTGAAGCACTCCGGCGGAAAGACTTTTCTAATTCTCAAATGATGGCTCTAAATGCTTTGTTATCTCTTACTGGACGTATTACTTCCTCAGGGGATTCATACACCGAAGCCTGGTTACTAAAGACTGCAGGGTTTGATCAACCTTACAATGCTTTGATGAAGGCAGAGCGGCTGAGGAAAAACGACAATGATTTGATGGAAACAATGGTGTGCCTTTCTTTGGGTTTTGGCTTTTTTCATAGCTTATACCACATTGCATTCACTTTGGTTGAAACCCTGATCTGTAATGCTTGTATACAGGAAGAAGAAGAGAAAGCTGTAACCTCTTGGCAGAAAAGGGTTGCTTTTGTACTTTGTAACCATGAAAGGGGGTCTATTTTTAAAGCTTTGGAAGAATGCCTCAAGAGTAATTCCTTAGAGATGGCAAAGTCATGTCTTGTCATTGCCACATGGCTGACGCACATGCTTTCTATACTTCCTGATACTGGTGTAAGAATTGGTGCTCGCAAGGCCTTGCTTGAAGAATTCATAAATGTCCTCCAGTCGTCAAATAACTTGGAGGAGAAGATTTTAGCAACTCTTGCCTTGAAATCTTTTGTCAGCGATCCAGGTATTTTGGTCCAGTAAAGTTTTTGTCATACATAGACATTTCAAACTTATCTACATAAGTCGTGGTGTCATAGAAGTTAACTCTAACTTCCAAATTGTAGCTGCACTTGAAGCACTAGGGGTGTATGCAAAATGCATCTACAAAACCTTGAGAAAGCTCAAGAGGAATTCAGTGGTGGCCAATGATATAATGAAAGCCTTGATGAACTTGTCTTCGGTCGACATAGTAAGTGGGGTGCGAGGGCATGAATTTTAATTTAAAGTAATTTAAATGTACAGATTATGCTAACTTCTCTTAATATTCTGCAATCTAGACAGAGTTGTGGAGTTGTGCTGAAGTGGTAGAATTAGATTTATCCACAAATGGAGAGGTTCTGTCTTTGCTTCATCTAAAAGGTCGGGTGTTAAGCAGCCATGCTGATGGAACTATAAAGGTGTAGACCCAACTAAACTCTCTCTCTCTCTCCCTATGCAGAAGTTATATAACAGCTGAAACTGAGACTATATTATCCTTCTCTCTTTTAGGTATGGGATTCTGGGAAGAAGGTAGTAAGATTGATTCAAGAAGTTCGTGAGCACACAAAGGCAGTCACGTGCCTCTATATTTCATCTTCAGGTGACAAACTATACAGTGGTTCGCTAGACAAAACAATTCGGGTAAGCTATCAGATAAAACAATGATTCTCCTAGTCATCAGTTTGTTTTTAAAGAATGAACTCTTCTATAAAGGAAGAAACAAACATTTCTTTTGTTCATTTTTTTGAAAATATATTCCTCATCTGCAGGTCTGGGCAATTAAAGCCGAAGAAATTCATTGTCTTCAAGTTCATGATGTGAAAGAGGCAGTATACGAGTTGGTAGCGAATGCCAAAGTGGCGTGCTTCATTTCTCAAGGCACAGGAGTTAAGGTAAGGGTACAAAGTACAATCTCCATGCAACATAAAAGCATGACAGAGTGAAGTCTTCTATGTTTTGTGTTGTCACAGGTGTATGAATGGTGTGGGGTTCAAAAGCATGTAAACTTCAACAAGTACGTAAAAAGCCTTGCCATGACAGGGACTAACCTATATTGTGGTTGCTCTGGTTACAGCATCCAGGTAAATGACACACAATCAAAATTGTCAATTTGGCAAACAATGTCATATATTCTTGTCATCTGACTTGAGATTTTGATGTTAAAATGGCAGGAGGTTGATTTGGGGAAATATACATCAAGCACATTCTACTCTGGAACAAGAAAGCTATTGGGCAAACAAGTGATGTATGCCCTTCATGTTCATGATGGTATTCTATATGCAGGTGGTTCATCAGTTGATGCCTCGGCTGGGAGGATATTCTCGCTTCCAAACAAGGCAGTTGTAGGATCATTCTCCACAGGATTCGACATCCAACGCATTGCCATCAACAATGACTTAATATTTACGGCCACAAAATGTGGGATGATTGAGGTTTGGTTAAAAGAACGATTCACTCGAATTGCTTCCATAAAAGCGGTTGGCGGCGGCGGACATGCCAAGATTACATCCTTGGCAGCGGACATGGACGGCGGAATGCTGTTTGCAGCTTCCTCTGACGGCAAGATCCAGGTCAGTTATAACTTACATCACTCATTTTTGCATTTTACTTTCTTCATTCATATTTTTCCAATCTTTTCTTTGTTTTGCAGGTTTGGGCTCTAGACTAGATACATAGCAAGATGACCATGATCCATCACTCTCGTGTTATGTAAATTGAGCGTTCATTGATGCAAACTGGAAGATAAATATAACAAATTTTCACAAAGTTCCGTCATTCATATTCAAATTAGATTTTTTTACTGTGTACAGTTGAGTATAAATTACCCTATTCATATGATTCATTACTCATTGCAAGTCAATGTCGCTAGGCAAACAAAATCTTATTCCACAAAAACACAATTGATACTGCCAACTAAATTGGAACCTTTTACTTGAGTTCGGTGATTCTCCACATTCATTGGATTTTAAATTTCAGGTGGGTAATATTATTAATTTGCAATCCAGTCCAAATGTCCTGTTAATTTTCATCTGTATTACGTATTTATTAACATTTTCTTATAGTACTATACTCGCTATTTGCATTTTAGCGAACCACTAAATTAATAATTCCTTTTCCGCTTCCTTCCTCCTTCCACTAATTCCTCCTTTTCCGCTACATTAAATTATTTATAAAAAAAATTGAAAATAGAAGAATCGATTTTTTTATTTTTAAAGAAGAAAGTTAACTGAGCTGCTGAATGTTGCAAATAAAATCAAATTCTTTCTTTCTTCTCCGCTTCCTTCCTCCTTCCACTAATTCCTCCTTTTCCGCTTCCTTAAATTATTTATAAAAAAAATTGAAAATAGAAGAATCAATTTTTTATTTTTAAAGAAGAAAGTTAACTGAGCTGCTAAATGTTGCAAATAAAATCAAATTCTTTCTTTCTTCCGTGATACTCATGCTAGTAGTAAAAAAATCATTAAAATCCAGTAAAAATATAGACACAAAACTTGAAATAAGAAGCCAATCAGAGATCAAAAAGTTAACAATAAGAGAAAGAAGAAAAATCAAGGCACTCAGAATGAAAAGGACTAATAATTATTAGATCATTGATAATTGAATCTCATAAATACCACTACAATAGTATCCTCATCGTGCCTTTCAAGATAGAAAAAAGAGAACTCTAACCTCAAAGTTTAATATTTTAAGAAGAAAATATATATAAATATTTCAACAAGTTAAATATATATAATAATTTAAGAAAAACTATGGTAGGCAAGCATTGAGAATGAGTAGGAGGTTATGTAATTCCAATCACGAAATTTATCGGACAAATACAAGATTATCCTCATCATGCCTGCCACCCGATCAATAAATCGAAAAATAAGAAACAAAAGCAATTGCAAAAAACTAGAAAAAGAGGGAAACTTAAGAATACGACACCATCAGAAACCTTGGATCGTTTCAGCACAGACACTGAGTCTCTCAGACGACCGTCGTGAGAAAGTATATCCATATTCATCATCTGATTTCGTAATGATTTTACCAAAAACAAAAATAAAAAACAAAACAAAAAAGACAAAATAATGGGATGAGAATGAGCGAGCAAGGCTACAGAATTGAGTTGCATACAGAAACCGCAGCCATGCCGCTACGATTTTAAAGAGGGCATGGATGCAGGGTTTTTAGGGTTTTAATAACTTTGTATTGCCGATTCTACCCTTTTTTTGGATCTGGACTGACAATTCTATCCTTACTGGGCTGGTTCAGCAAAGCGAGCCCAATGCAACAATAGTAAATGAACTGTCTGGATCAGGCCCACCAAAGAAACACGTCTCAGTCTTACGCTGTCGTTTTGATTCTTCTTCTTTCCGTTTCATTTCCGGTCACGAATTTTCACTTCGACAAGATCCAACTCTCTCAGAGAGACACAGTGCTTGCTCTGCAACGCCAACATGTCTTCTTCGGAGAATGCTCCTCCTCTGATTGCCGCTCAGCTCAATTATCTCCTCAGTCACTTCCCTCTCGTTGTTAAGGTAATGCCTTTTAGAACCCTATATCTCAGCTCAATTACAATCTAGGGTTATGTTTCAAAAGTTGAAGGAGAAAGGTAGTATTTATTTGAACATTTATGTGATCAATTTTGGATTTGCAGATTGAGCATAAGTGGTCGGGTAGCAAATACTACCCGGGATTTCTTGACCGCTTCACCTTAGTCATTTCATACTGTCTAGACGTTATCAAATGTGAGTGAATTCTTATATATATAGCTTAATGTATAATATGTATTGGTTTGTTGATTTATGTAAGTGATTTCTGATCATATGTGGGTTTGATTTTTTTTTTTTGTTTGGTAGGGGATGTTATTTTTGATGCAGAGTCTCCATTGTCTGCTCCGGATGTTATATTTGGACCTGAAGATGAAAAATTCCAGAAGTTTCTTGTAATTCGTGGTGATGAAGAAGGGGACTCAAAGTCTCCCAAGAGTTGCTTAAGGGATTGGAATGGCAAAGACCCTACACAGCTAATGCTTTTCATTCAAGAGCTGAGGTTAGAGCTTTTTCTATTATATGGTCTTTTAAAGTTTTTGGTTTCTCTTGGGGTCAATGTAGCTAACTAGTCTCATGTTGTCAATGAAATGTGATTGTTCTGTTTTAAAGGGATCAATACATGTCCTATCAGAGGAAGTGTGTTGCAGAGGTTGATGATGACAGGTTGAAATTTGAAATCAGCACAATTGTTTCTAGGGAGGTAATGTTTCATGCAGACCATTATAAATTTAAATCTAAATCTCTAAGTTTACTGTTTGATATCTATTTGAGTGTGAGGGATGGACTAGGAGGTCCATTCTCATATGTCAACTGAACCCATTCTTTGAGATATTTTGACTGGCAAATTTAATAGATAGATAAGGTCTTAACTTCTTGAAATTGTGCTGCAGGGAATTGAGATGCTTGTGAGTTCCGGAGTCGAAAAGGTATTTCTAATAAAGAACTTGGTTCATTTTTTCCTTGTTGATTCTATGAGAAGATAAGAGGTTACTACAACATACCTGTGTAGCTTCTGATTATAAATGTGGTTTTTATGCCTCTGAATTTTAGCGTAGGCAGAGGAGGTCAAATTTGCAGTGCCTCTATTGGACATGAACATCAATAAGATGGTGCCTGTGTGCCCCTGGAGACATCCGCAGAAGATATACTTGCAGGTTGAGAATCTCTCTCTCTCTCTCTCTCCAACTCTTTTTCCCCAACTTTTACTTTTTCTTCCAGCATACCGTATACAACAGTGTGGATTCTGTGGTGGTGCAGGTTATATATCCTGTTGAGAAAAAATATCTTTCCACTCCATCACCTCCTCGTTTGAAACTGGTATCTACCTCAGAGTTGAAGACTCTATTTTCCATTGATGATGTCAAACTTCCTCCATGGTTGACTGGGATGTATGTCAATTACATTTCCAGTCTAGTGAATTGTAAATTTTATATTTTTGTTAGTCCTTCTCACTTAACTAGTGTTTGTTATTTTTATTATCGTTTTTTTTTTTTTGTGGTTTCCTTCTTCCAAAAGGTGCATGGCTGAATATCTTCCCCATCTTGAAGAATCTCTGGAGAAACAGGTGAGCTGCATTTCCTTCATCTGGTGAAGCTTTTGAGTCTGTGCTTTGCACTTAAAGTACAAAATTCACATTTTTTAAGTATATATTTTCTTGTTATTAAGGTTTTGGAGGCAGTTTCCTTGATTGATGTTAGAAGAAGCTTTATTGAGGCATTAGCTGTTCAGTTTGGAAGACCAGTGGAAGCTGATCCGGTAGGCATCCTAGGCATGTACTTTTCTGAAAAATGGTAGAAACATTAAAACTTATTGCTTATCTCCAATTGGCAGGTTTTTTGCCGAAAGGCTACATTTCTTGCTGCTTCAGGCGTTTTCACGTTCCTGGTATATATGATCATCACTACATCGTATTTTTATGGATATTCCTTTAAGCCAACACATGTGCTTGTTTGATACTATACTGTTTTGTTTCTACATTTTTTGCAAGGATTGTGACTAATTCTAGCATTAAGTCATGCGAATTCAGATTTACAGTGGAAATGCCTGAAGTTTATTGCTTTCTATATGGTACTCTCGTAATAATATCAACAGAAAATCCAATGGATGGATAAAAAACTAGCAAATAATAATATAAATATAGAGTTTCGAAAATTTAATTTGGTCCTCATATTTCGTTGTTGTGCACTACATGTTGGTACTTTGCGTTTTCGCTATTATGCAAATGGTTTTTTTACTGCTATTTGTATCTTTTTTTTATTTTAATATGAATATCTTGTTGTAATTGCTGTATCCTTTTACTCTTTGATAATCTTTCCTTTGCAAGTGAACAAGCTTCTGAGAGTTTGTTTTTGTAGGTTCATTTTTTTATTTCAACTCAGTTTCCAAAGCAACAGCCAGCTTTGATGCTTCAAAGTTCTCAGGCAAGGATATTCTTCTCCGAATCTATTTATTAATGAACATGTGATTGTTCAACCTTTTCATATATAGCTTCCTCTTTTTTCTGGTCTGAACCTTTTTTATATAGCTCTTAAAAAGAAAAATAAAGACAAGAAAAAGCAACTATTTGAATTGCTTACCTATGGTTTGAGATCAATGATGTTCTAGACATATTCATTCTTGAGGTTTGGCTAATAGTTTGTCAGCTAATGTATGTTTTTAATGTATCCTAAAAATTATCTGTTCGCTGTTGAAGAAATCATTTAATAATTTGTGTAGTGAGAGAACCATCTCCCATCTCTTTTGTGTTGTTAACGGATGGGATAAGAGGGTTTGTAGAGAAAACTTTTAATTGATGAGGTTATATTCATGTGATGATGTAGCATTTCAACAACCATGGTGTGCCAGTCAAGTCGCTGCCTCTGACTGATTATCGTTTTAGCCCGAGATGGGAAGTATCACTTATGGCTGAGAGGATTTGGTGAGTGAATTCGTATATTGTTAGCTCTTACATCCCTTTCAAGTGTGAACATATTGCTTAATGCTGCTGGGGATTATTTTTATTTTTCAGTGAGTTTCTGGCAGAGGAGGCTTTGAAGTTCAAGAGGTACTGCAACGATCCTCATCCTCAACTAGCATTAGGGTCATAGATTTGATTGCCGCGGTTAATGTTTCGTATCCCCCACCAGTACCAATCGAGTTGTGTAAAGTTACTCCATTACATCTATTTTGATTCCTGGATATATATTTAGCGTGGATAAAAAAGATTGTAACTTTTGTTAATAACTGAGAAATGAAACGACGATTAGACTATGCAATTACAAATTATGGTCTTAAACTTGGCTTATCTGGTAAATTATGGTCTTCAACTTCGTACTTGGAATCTGGTAAATAAATTAGTTTACATGATCATATATTGATCGAGAAAATCCATGTGAATGATTCATAATCTAATAGATGACATTAATTCAAAAGTTTAAAATATTGATCGAGATCTGAATTGGGTTTAACTATAAACAGTTGGATCAAAACACATGAATTTTCATAGTCAATATTATTTTATATACTTTGTATGAGAATTATACTAGTGGCAGTATGATTTACTTTATAGTCTTGTGACTCTTGTCAGATTGTCATGTGTTGGAATATTACAAGAAATTACATAAATATCTATAAATGGACAATAATTGAACCATTTGAGCATTTTTGTAATAATCACCAACGGGCAACAGCTTGACAATATCAAATTTCACCCACTCAAAAGTCAAAACCATTTTATAGAATAAGATGTATAACAAGGAAAAAGAACGATCCTTTTTTCATTAATCAGGAACAAACTTTTCCAAATATGTTAGATCTTAAATTTTTTTTCCCCTTTTGTGGAACGATGTACTTTATTTAGATAAATCATTTTTTGTGTGTTGCTAAATAAGTCTTAAAACTAAAAGAAATAAAAATACAAGAATTTGTTATTTCTTTCAGTTTTCCTGCGGTTTCTCACCAGCCAAACAAAGTTCTGACAATTTAGAAGAAGGGCAAATAATCAATTTGGTCATTGTGGTTTGGTCCTTATTTCAGTTGGGTTCTTATATTTTTAATTTTTTCAAGTCCCGTAATTTATGTTTTATTACAATAAAGACTATGAAGCTTTAATTTTTGTTAAAACGAGAGTGCGATTGTTCGAGTTTTCTAACAGTTTTACCTTTAACCAAATAATAATAATAATAATATACACATATTTCCAAATGAAGATTTTTTATTTTTAAAAATTTGATAGTAATAAAATGTAAATTTGAAAAATAAATTTGAATTAAAAAGATTAAACCTACAAGATCCAAATAAAATAATGAACAAACTACAAACTTGAGGTACTAATTGTGGACGGTCATTTGTCCTAAAAAGAAATCAATAATGTCTTTTGACTGATTAGACTTAAACCGTCACTTAAACAGTCACTAAACCGTAGTGAATTGGAGAAATTTCTGGCGGGGTGGGATCAGCGTTATCGTGCTCACCCGATGCCAGAGCAGAAATCAAGAGAATATCTTATTATAGGTTAGTTGGTTGTCCGTACTCTCTGTGTCTCTCTCCCGTGTCTGGCTGTCACTCACAATTAACACGCCAAAAAAACATATCGCGCCTCTTCATCCATTATTACCTTCCTAACCTCCGACTCTCCCTCTCTGCCTCTCTATTTCTCTCATATTATTAGGGACACTCTCCTCTCCTCTCCTCTCCCCTCTTCCCATTGGCCCATTCCACCAAACCCTAACATCTCCATCTCGATCTCATCTCATTCTCCGCCACAATGAGAGAGATCTTGCACATTCAGGGAGGCCAATGCGGAAACCAAATCGGCTCCAAGTTCTGGGAGGTCATCTGCGACGAGCACGGTGTTGACCCCACCGGAAGGTACCGTGGCGACGAAGCCTCTGATCTCCAGCTCGAGAGGATCAACGTCTATTACAATGAGGCTTCTGGCGGCCGCTACGTCCCTCGCGCTGTTCTCATGGATCTTGAACCCGGCACTATGGACAGCATCAGATCGGGTCCGTTCGGTCAGATCTTTCGCCCTGACAACTTCGTCTTCGGTCAGTCCGGTGCGGGCAACAATTGGGCCAAAGGTCACTATACCGAGGGTGCCGAGTTGATCGATTCGGTTCTCGATGTTGTTCGCAAAGAGGCCGAGAATTGCGATTGCCTTCAAGGTAATTTTGATTTCAAATGCTCGTGAATCAATTGGATTATTAGTTGGATATTTTTTGATTGAAATATTGTTGTATCGTCCATTTTCAATTTTGCGTTGTTAACTTTATGCATGAGTATTTGATTAAACTATAGAATTCGTAGATAAAGATTAACAAAAATCGTAATCACTAGGATCATCAGATCCTACATCCGAAACTGCAGAGCACAAAATGTGATTGCGAAGTGCAGAAGTTGCCGAGTGTAATTATCTTGCATTTTAACCTTTTAACCGTTTTAACCGTGCGCTCAATGCATTACTATGTGATATTCACTAGTTCTGACTTTGTACTGCATCGCCTTTTTTGTTTTGGCACTCCTAGTTTTGGCAGAGGATTTAGAAAAATGATTCCCATCTTGTTCGTTACTTTTTGTTTGGTTGTTGTGGATCCGATATTGAAGATGAGGTTCTCAATTTTTATATTCCCCCTTTCGCTGTTGTGGTTTACTGTTCGCCTCTTGAATTGGTCAAATTTCTCTTTAAAAAAAGACTGAGTTGTTTGTGGGCCCCATTTTTTGTCTTGAGTGGGAGACAGATCCAGAAAGCTGTCTTAAATCTGCCTTTTCGGATTTTTACGTAAATTAGCAACTCTTTTAGTAACGTACAAAAGATATCACGCCACCGACATTGTGTTATTTCTTTTAGCAATTTTACTGAATCATTAAATCTCATATGTCCCTAAGAATTTCTTTTTTTCAGTCTCTTTAGTGGATTTTATTTAAGCAGGGAAGTTTAATCTTGTCCAAAGCTTTTGTTGTTCACTGTTGCTAACAAGCATAACGTGCTTTACTGTGTGATGGATCTGTGATTTGTAATTAGAACAATGCATTTAGCTTCTATTTTGAAGATTCTGATTGAAACACATCTTCTTTGTTCATATGGGTCAGGTTTTCAGGTGTGCCACTCACTTGGAGGAGGCACTGGGTCTGGCATGGGAACACTTCTGATATCAAAGATTAGAGAGGAATACCCAGACAGGATGATGCTTACATTCTCAGTTTTCCCTTCTCCAAAGGTCTCAGACACTGTTGTGGAACCTTACAATGCCACTCTTTCAGTGCACCAGTTGGTAGAGAATGCTGATGAATGCATGGTTCTTGACAATGAAGCACTTTATGATATTTGCTTCAGGACCCTAAAGCTCAGCACCCCAAGCTGTGAGTGACAAGCTACTTCTATTTCTAAATTTCTAATTCATTCAATTGTAATAACATGAAGCATTATAGCAGCATTTTAGTTATACTTAATTGTAATTCTGATTTGCAGTTGGTGATCTGAACCATTTGATATCTGCCACTATGAGTGGGGTAACATGCTGCCTAAGGTTTCCTGGTCAGCTGAACTCAGATCTCCGGAAGCTGGCTGTTAATCTGATCCCATTCCCACGTCTTCACTTCTTCATGGTGGGGTTTGCTCCTCTCACATCTCGTGGGTCACAACAGTACATCTCCCTCACTGTGCCAGAGCTGACTCAGCAAATGTGGGATGCCAAGAACATGATGTGTGCCGCTGATCCCCGCCATGGACGGTACCTGACAGCCTCAGCCATGTTCAGGGGCAAGATGAGCACCAAAGAGGTGGATGAGCAGATGATCAATGTGCAGAACAAGAATTCATCCTACTTTGTGGAGTGGATTCCCCACAATGTGAAGTCAAGCGTGTGTGATATTCCTCCCAGGGGTTTGAAAATGGCTTCAACTTTTGTTGGGAATTCTACATCAATCCAGGAGATGTTCAGGAGAGTGAGTGAGCAGTTCACAGCCATGTTCCGGCGCAAGGCCTTTTTGCATTGGTATACTGGTGAAGGCATGGACGAGATGGAGTTCACCGAAGCAGAGAGTAACATGAATGATTTGGTTGCCGAGTACCAGCAATACCAAGATGCTACTGTGGAGGACGATGGTGAGTACGAGGAGGATGGTGCTGAAGAGCAGTATGAGGATTAAAATCAAATATGTTGGCAATTACATACACATTAGGACCGGAAAGAGGTTTGATGTTTGATGACGGGTTCCCTCTGTACCTCCTTGTGTACTACTAGTACTACATGGCTTTATGTGTTTCAACGTTTTGCTTGTTTACTTTCCTTGGGTGCTTGCTTCTTGTATCTGCTAATCAAGCTTATCACTTTCGTCGATTGGTTAATATTAGCATATGATCTTCTAAGACGATATATTGCGTGGCTGTTCCTTTTAAGTTTGAAATAAATATTGTATTTTTTGCAACAGCTAGGAATCGCTAGACTGCGATTTCCTACATATTGAGATTGTTGGAATTTCATAAATGCCTCAATTCCGCATTTTAAACTTTCCTGCTATACCTTTTTTTTTTTTCAAGAGTCCTGCTATAATCAAAAACCATTAATACCTGTACGTCCGGTGCTATACACATCCCAATTAAAAGGGATTTCACAACTTTTTTCATTTTTAGTTATTTTGGGATTGCTGTAAAAGCATTAAAATAGCTTTTTGTTTTGTTATTGCTTGAAGTGCCCTTTTTTTAGCTCCGACTCTCTTGGTATTTTTATTTTGTGGTTTAACTTAAAACTCTAGATAACCAAATCTCATAGTACAAGTCACCGACTCATGATTATGAACATCCAAAACGTGCTTTTATGAATGCATGTTTCAAAATTTAGATGCAATAACAATATCATCACCCTTAGTCTGCAAGACACTGACATCATTACTCATTAGACATGATGCCATTCATGTTTGGGGACTTCGGGCTAAAGGCATGTTTGTTTGTAAGGGGGTTCTGCGGTGCCATTCATCCATTCGGAAATTGGGCTGCCCCTATTACGGGTCTTTAGCTTTAAGTCCCATCATCCGACTTTCCCCACCCCAACTCCCCCACACAAAAAAAAAACAAATATAAATAATATTTAGAGAAGAAAAACCATGGAACTAAATCGAAGAAATAAAAACAGAGACCAATCATATTGAAGAATGGAATTTCAGATTATCCAAAACGACCCACTCACCAACACGAGAGAGCGCAGGATCCGATGAGAACGAAATTATAATACGAGAAATTCTGGACATTTTGATAGATTTGAAAAATAAAATAAAAACTACGAAAAAAAGGCGAAAACAGATGCATCAGAGTCATGGAAGTATAGTGCAACATCGCTCACACCATTAAATTGCAAGCTTCTCATACTCAATAATTCTCATCATTTGCATCACTATTCAATTATCCCACTTGCTATATTATATTATAAAAACAGAGAGAGAGAGAGAGAGAGGATGCTGAATCTCTTAGCAGGCCGCTGAGGCTTTCTTAACTATAGTATATATATGAACTATGTGGTAGGGTTAAGTACAACTGAGGATCGAGCTGGCGTTAGGTTTAGTACAGCAGTAGGGTTGAATCTTGCGCAAGTTTCGTTTATGATCTACGGTCAAGATTCTATGCCAGAAGAGTGAGATGTAAATAAATGGACCTGCCAGGGTCATCCTTTACAGTCCTACGCAGCTTCTTTCCTCCCAAGTTGTTGTATATCACGAATCAATCACAATTCACAACTGCCTAACTCCTCCACCTAATTTATGATAAATTATTCTGTACAAAGACATACTGTTACACGTTGTAAAATTAATTTTATAATATAATATGAGTTAATATTATTAATATATATCTTATAAAAAAATTTATCATTCAACAATACTCTTATATGTATAATTGGTCACACTTCGGTTATATTCAATGTGTTTTTTTATAACGTAAGAGAGGAATTGACCTTAAGCCTCAAGCGTAAAGAGGTAAATATGTGAGGAGCAATTTTTTTGGGGTTTTGGGGGCAGCTTGGATTGGGCCTGTTCTATGTAAGGTGTATACAGGCCTGCTATATTCCCTTACCGTATGGTTACGTTGGATGTAAACTGCATATTGGGCTTTTACTGCATTATGCTGCTGCTGAGGTAGACCTTGATGCCTCATACTCTTTATGGCCCAATAATGAACTTTACCTCTAAGTTAACAATCAGCAAGTCATTCCCAAAAGGTAGAATCTCATCTCATTCATTAGATTATAGTACAATAGATAACCAATTAGATACAATATATGCTAAAACTGTAATTAAAGCACCACCCATACGTACTTATTGGTTCAGCAATGCATGAGTGCTGTGCTCTCTACTCTCTATAGCTATTCTCTACTCACGACAACAGTTGAGTTGAAGTTGGAGTTGGCCTTGCTTGCCCTTAAACCTTTGTTTGAATCAAAAAATACACCCCACATAAAGTAACAACATTATTGGGGGAAAAATTAAGATTCAGCCGCTGTCATCTAGATATGTTGTTGTTGCGAGGCTTTCTAGGATTCTTGACCCTACGGATCTGAAGTCTGTTCTTTCTTGCTCGAGCTCTCATGGCCTTGCTCAGACTTTTGCTATACAATATAACATCAAACGGTTGGGAAGAGACCATCCCAATTGAATCCTCAAAACAAAGGTTGAGATCAGGGACAACCACTGGCCCCACATTGTTGTTATTCACCATGTTCAATCCAGCAGACAAGGTTGAGGACACTTGAGTATAATTTGATGGGAAACCAAAATTCTCACCGAGTTCTGGTCTCTCAGCCGTTTGATCCATGATGAACAGTTGACTTTGACGAAGCATGTTAGAGGGAATTTGATGATTATGATGATGATCATGATAATGCTCTTGATTACCAGCAAATGTGGGTTGTCCTGATTGCATCGAAAGACTCAAGCTTGGGCCAATTTCCAATTGGGGCTCTTCTTGTTTAAGGGTACGACTTATTAGCTGCAAAAAAAGAAGTAAGCAGATTAAAACAAAGAATATTATCAATTATCAATCCACCCCCACAAAAAGTGATAAAAGAAAAAGGGAAAATAATCTTGATTACCAGCAAATGTGGGTTGTCCTGATTGCGTCGAAAGACTCAAGCTTGGGCCAATTTCCAATTGGGGCTCTTCTTGTTTAAGGGTATGACTTATTAGCTGCAAAAAAAGAAGTAAGCAGATTAAAACAAAGAATATTATCAATTATCAATCCACCCACAAAAAGTGATAAAAGAAAAAGGGAAAATAAATAAATAATACGGGATAAATTAGCAGAACATACCTCCTGTTTCCTTGCTTTCAACAACGAATTGAAAGAATTAAGCTTCTGATAATAACGCTTCACATTCTCAATCTCCTGTTTAAATGTCAAAAAGCCAGCCATCACTCTCAGCGTTGGTGAAGGAATTATATAAATAAATAATTTGAAAAATAAAAAGATAATATTATCACGGTAATAGTTTGGGAAAAAGACAAATATATTGCTACAGAAAACCAAAAAAGACTCACTTTTTTTAGCATCTCTCTGCGCTCAGTTAATCCGTCTATAATCTCCGCCCATTCCTCTTTCTTCTACAGGATCACAAAAAAAACAACCAAAATATATAAATCAACACAGAGGAGATAGATAAGTCGAAGAGAAAAAAAAAATTAAAAAAAATAAAGACCGTAATTGAAAAAGAAAGAGATAAAACCCAGTGCCCATTCCTCTTTCTTCTACAGGATCACAAAAAAGAACAACCAAAATATATAAATCAACACAGAGGAGATAGATAAGTCGATGAGAAAAAAAAAATAAAAAAAATAAAGACCGTAATTGAAAAAGAAAGAGATAAAACCCAGTTGTCAGAATTGCCGGAAAATCAAAACCCACAAATTAAAAACCACAAAAATTTTAAAAAATAAAAATAAAGAAAAGGGAGAAGAAAATACAGGCGAAGTGACTAAATATGAAAGGGCAAGACCAAGAAAGAGAATTTGAAAGAAACAAAAAGACTTACCCTTTTAGCAAGGACTTTCTTCCTCATCTGAACGGGCCTCTCGTCAGATTCACTGGGCGAGAACGTGAAAGGGGTATCAGGGCTCGAAGTCTCAACCTTGACGGCGGCCAGTGGACCGTTGGTCAAAGACGACGACGATGGTAAGCGAAAACGAACCACCGGAGTTGGAACGACGTCGTCGTTATTGTTGTCGTCAGCATCAATTGCAGATCTCTTTCTCTTGCAGCCCCAGTGGACCTTAAGTCGAGGGTGAGACTCGAATTCAGCGATCATATCAGGAAGGTTGAGCATAATATCGGCGACCTCTCTCTCAAGCTCTGTCAAGTGTGCAAAACAGGGCAAGAGGCTCTGTTCCATTGTTTCTTGCTCTCTCTTTGACTCTCTTTCTTTCCTCAAAGCTGACTATAATTTACTGAAAAAACCTTATAACATATATTTATACGTAGGAGCACAGACAACGGCGAGGGTGCTACGAGAGAGAGAAAGAGAGAGAGGAATGGATGAGACAGAAGGAGAGTGAGTTGCTTGGAGACGGGGTTTTTTTGTGTTTATTATAGAAAGCAAGCTCTCAAGAATGAAAAGAAAATCCTTGGCGAAGTAGTATCGCCTGACACGTGTCAGGTGGATGGAGATTGAGGTTAGTCTAGGGTTTAAGCCCCTTTTATTTTAGAATTCGTGTGTGCGCGCGTGTGTGAAGTGAGAGAGTGAAGGGCTGTGAAGCCTAAATATTAAAATGCCCAACTCAAAGTTTCCAAGGCCCCAAGGTACGCAAGGAATTGGAAAGATTGGGTTTCGGAACCACATTGTAATTTCCCAGCCGCACACAAGGAGCGTCTTCCCAAACGCTCTTATTATTATTTTTTTTGTCAAACGCTCTTATTTTGGGGCAGTCCCCTCATAGAGTAAATAGCAAATAAAACAAAAACGATTGGGCAACTATTTTTCTAACGACCAAGTAAAAAAAGAAAAATATTTGCTGACGAAAAAGAGAAATTTGAATCCCCGTTTTTTAATCTGAATAAAATGAAAACCTCATTCTACAAGACTATTATCAGAAAAAAATAAAAAATAAAAAATCCCTTTTCCTTTGATATTGGCTTGTAACAAAACGAATTCCTACACAACTGTTTGGACCATATTAGTACACGACCACCTGGTGTTAGTTTGAGCTAAAGTAGAGGTGCGTTGAGAAAATATACTAAACGCACCCAATGCCTGCGAAGCAGTTGGCCTGGAAAAGAAAACTTGGCCCGCACACAATCTAAATATTATGGCCGTGAATACTAATAACTTAATTTCATACAACTTTGACTTTCCTTGTTCATACAAAATCTTCACTTATAAATTTCATGCACTTGCATGTCAAATCACCCCTTTCTTGGAGGGTAAAAACCTAATTTGATTAAAGTTTGGTATAATGATAGAAGCAAATAGCACTGGTATTACTTAGACAAGATAACTTCATAGCTTATCTCGTATAAGAAAACAAAATTTTATATAAAAAAATGCCTTCATCTTCTTTCTGGTTATACGGATAGTCTTTTAGCTCAATTAGCATTGGGATAGAGTAGGGGAAGGTGGTAGCTTTTAGGTTCAAATACTCTTGTAAGCAGCTTCTCACTGGATATGGAATAAAGATTGTGTGGCTTTAAGTATTATAAAAACAATGCATCAATGTCAGGCAGCATGCAAAATATTAAAATAGAGTGACATCCAGTTAAGATCGACATATTAGAGGATAAGACAAGCTGCTAATAAACAAGTAAGCTGAGGCCAACAATGAATCCAGTTAATAGTTGTCACACTAAATCATTGAATAAGCTTTGTTAAAAGTTAAAACATCATTACAGTGAGGCGGAAGACTAGTGTTGGTAACCAATCGATGAGCTAAAATATGTAACAAGAATACCAACAAAGGTGAAAGGCTGTAATTGGTCGAAATACAGTTAAACTGCTTTCTTTTTCTTCATTGGTCTACTGGGCCCGACAAAATCATCATCAGAGTCAACCTCTGAGCTTTCATCTTCCTTCTTCTGCTTTTGATGCGTCTTTGGAGACTGTTACCTTCTTTTTATTTGAAGGCACTGAGGGTGATGATGCTTTCTTTTTCTTCATTGGTCTACTGGCAGAAAAGTCATCATCAGAGTCAACCTCTGAGCTTTCAACTTCCTTCTTCCGCTTCTTAGACTGATTTGATGAGACTTTGGAGACTGTTACCTTCTTTTTATTTGAAGACACTGAGGGTGATGGTGTTTTTTTCTTAACAGTAACCGACTGTGTGCTCTTTACAGAAGCTACAGCTTTCTTTGGAGAACTGAGTTTTTGCAGCTGACTCCTCTTCTGCTTCTTCTCAAACACTCTCTTTGCCTCCTCTTTAGATAGCAAACCAGACTCCATCAGCCTGAATTCACATTGAAAGTCTGAGACACATGTTTTTATAAGCAACCTTGAAATAATTATAATCAGTCAATGAAAGATGTTAGCGTTGTTGCATGGCTGACTTCAATAATTAAAAGTGCGGCCTAGGGCACGACCTCCCATCATTCCCCCTATACTTCGATAATTAGAATCCCCCAAATCGAAAATGTACATATCTTATCCATGTATTTGCAAAACAAGCTAACTGGTATAAAAACATGAGTCTGTCTGTTGCAAGTAGCAAAATAAATTAGGTATGATGGCAGGTGTTTAGATTTCTCTATAAATTTTATTCATGAATTAGGTATATAAAGAACTATCCACCCAATTGGCCCCTTATATGACCAGAAAGGCTACAAAAACATATAATGGAAAGCACAGGCGGTAATAAACTGCCAAATTGGCGACTTGCATGATCAGAAATGCTTCCCCACGCTTCAAAGCCAGCACTTTGGTGCGCACTGCAAAGGCCAGGGAAGCAGCATAGTGATGACACAATAACTAGCCATCAGAAAATATAAACACAGTTCCATCAAAATTATACAGCTTGAAAGCAAACAGAAGAATAGAGCACAGAAGTGCAAGAAACAAATAATCAAACTATCAATTTAAATTCACAACAAAAACGAGGTAAAGGAAGGCAAAAAACTTTCAACTTCGACTTCTCTTATTAGTTTTTTAAGACCCTTACATGATGTACATCATCTAGACAGTAAAAAGAGTGTTATAATTAAAAAAAAGGGAGAAGAATCACTTACCAGAACTGTGCCATTTCGCTATTGGGAATTTGCTCATAAAGCGTCTCATAAAAAATCCTAAGTGGGTCTCTCTGAAATTCCGAAATTCAACAAAACAATTACCTAAAAATCCCCAGGCAACATATCTAAAGCTAAATAAAACGAAAAGAGAAAATAAAAAGGAAGTGTACCTCATCAGGAGCGTCTCGCTTCTGACCAGGCAAATCATAAACCTTTTTCACCCTCTTCACCTTCTTCTGCTCTGGTGATCCCTTCTTCTTCTTTTGCTCTGTGGTAGCCTCTGATCCCTTCTTATTCTCCTCCATTTTCGTTTTCTTCTTCTTCAATTCCTTCAGCCCCATCCCATTGCACCAAAAACACACACACACACACAAACCCAATAACCCTATTCATTAATAAAATTCACCGTCTCCTCACAAACCAAAATGAAATTCAAAAACATAAAAAACTAAAAGTGAGAGAAACCTTATCAGGCTTAGCATTGGAGATTTTTGTACAAAGGGAATTGTCATCATCGCTTTCGCTTTCGTTTCCCTTGTCTTCCTTCTTCACTATGCGTTCTTTGGGCTTACCATAGGAGAATCTTCCAACAATGGGCTTGTCATCGTCGCTTTCGTTGTCCTTCTCTTCCTTCTTAACTGTGCATTCTTTGGGCTTAGTACATTTGGAAGTTGCATTCGCATTGCTATTACTTGTGGGTTTCTTCTTGCGGTCCGCGAAAATTGACCCCAAGCTCAACTTGTCGTCCACCTCTTTGTCTTTAACCTTCTTCTGTACCTTCTTCACGGGCTGCTTCGCATCCTTGGAGGACATCTTTCAGCTTTCACAACTCAGAGTGTATGAGCCAGTTTTTGGAGGAAAAATAACACGAAATTAAAAATACAAATAAAAAATTAAAAAGGGGTGAATGACGAGGTCACGAACGAGGGTGTGATTTCGAACTTCAAAAAGAAAATCCCTCCGTTTTCAAGTTTCTAATGTGAAACGTTTCGTGGACAATTTGTTTTGAAACCCTAACCCATATAGCCATAGGCCCATAACTAATAAGAATGAGTTGGACAAGTTTACTACTCGATTGGGCCTCAAGTCAGCCCATTATAGAGATTGCTTTGTTTTCAGCCCATTATCAGGAATGTTCCTCACCTATAAGCCTATTTCGGACCATCCCAAGATTTTAGATGAAATGAAACTTACGGGATTGATCTTATCTATTCATCTTATATACTATTTTTAGAGGTATTTCATCATATATTCTTTTTCTTTTCCATCTTCATATCTCCTAAGAAAAAAAAATTGGGTTGACGGTCGTATAATATATATATCAATAAAAGAAAAAGAATGATCTTATAATATAATACGTATAAAAAAACTTACACCAAAATAAAATAAGGATGTAGATGACAAAAGTCTCCTAAACTTCACCCTCTAAATAATAATTTCATTAAAGTCTATTATACCCAAGATCTTTTTATATTCAATACACTCCGAAGTTATTTGACTCATAATAACTAAAACCCACACCAATATAAATTGTTAGTAATTACTAATTAATTAGTAGGCTCATATATATATATATGGCAGCAGGCAGCAGATACCCCATATCAAACCTTAAAACTTTCATGCTGAGGAAGATTTGCAACCAATAAGTAAGAATATATTCGTTCACTGTATATGCGTCTTTTTATATACTATATAGTATTAATTGATATGTGAATTTTAGTATCAATCCCTTCCCTACTCGGTGGCCATGTGTCCAGAGAATGAAAGAACTTAAGGTCGGTTGGGATAGAATCTGCGGCCCTGAATTTATGCCAATGCTAGCTATAACACACATATTGCATAAAACTTTCCAAAAGAGATGAAGTTAAAGCTCTATTTCCCGTAACTTTTGTTATATCGTCACCCTCCTCTATATATATAACGCCGTCTTCACTCACATAAAACACCAAAAGAGAGACAGAGAGAGAGAGAGAGACAGAGACATGGGTTGGTTATTCAGAGAAAGAAGGGGGTTGAATCAAGGGTGGACAGAGCAAACATTAGCTTCCATATCCACAACTCCTTCGCCTCTATTAGCAATAGTGGGCATCGTATGCGTGTTATTAGTTCTTTCATCTTACACCAACTACAAGTCACAGATGCAGAGGACTCGGGTCGGCTTTGACATATTTCTCTTGTTTTTGCCCTTGATATTGATCTTTGTGGCGTACGTGGTGACCAAGTATGGGAGGTTTCCGGTCCTGAGTCCGAGCACAAAGGCCACGTTGGTTCATCAACCGGAAGGAGCTGCATCGCCATGGCGTGTGGCTTTGTTGCTGGGGTTGCTGCTGGTGTTACTTTCCTATCAGTCTCATTTTCAGTCTAAGTGGTGGCCTCACTGGGGTTATTATTAGTTCATCTTCAAGTTTTCGACCATCATCATGTAACTTATGTTTGTGAACGTAGTGTTATTTTGATTGGATTTCTAGTTCATGATCATGGTGTTATTAATTAATAGTAAATGGAAAAAGGGTATTTCTATTGTGTCGATGTTCATGGAAATTTATAGTAGTTGTTTTACACTGAAATTTATGGACCTAAAAGTAGCTGACAGGACATTGCCAACAAAACAACTCACAAAAACGGATAGTGTGAGAGAACAATTAAGAGTGCAAAAAGTGATCTTTCCGCAATTGCCATATATGAAATCGAGTACAATTTTGCATAACCGACAAATAATAATACGATAAATCCACTTACCATGGTGAAATTTTACAGAATAGATGCACCTAGAATCATGTTACAGGCCAAAACCTAAAGCTGTCCAAATGACAGATCCAGAAGCTACCACTTGTTGATAAAAGAAGATAGAACTAACTTGCCCTAGGCTAAAGCTACATAATTTACAAGAAAGCAAAGCAATCTAGATTCTAAAACATTACAACACAAGCCTAAACCTGAAACTCAACAAGCAACTATGACTGACAGTCTACCCACTGGAAAATGGTTTCAGAGGCCTATCTTACGCATGGAGATGTGTTCTTCAATTTGGGTACTTTAAATCTGGATGAGAACAACTTTGGAGTCTCACAAATGGTTATAACATCATCTCCGTTTCTCTTTGAACCGCTGCTCCCCTGGTCAACCAGAAACAAGTTATACTAAGAACCATCTTATAGACATACAAGAAGTATAGATGAATCATGCTATCAGATTTTATCCTTGAAAACCATACAATAAATGATGCTTCAAGTTAAAATCATCTATTATATTGTGGTAAAGGCTTCAAAATTCTCTCACTAAAAGAAAAAAAAGGTTTTTTATTCCACTGTTTAGATGAAATCATGGTATCAGATTTTACAACTGGGCCGAAGCTACATAGCAGATTTTACAACTGTAGAGAGATAAATTATTTTATTTTAAAAAGAACAGTATATTCAAACTCTAATTAAAATTAAGTACCTTTTTAGCGTCCTTTATAGGATCAGGAAGTCGTGCAGCAGATGACTCTTTCTTCACAATGACATTAATTCTATCCTTAGCACTATTGTTGCTCCTCAAGCTAGTTCTATTCCTTGCTGTACAGTGGTTTACAACAGGAGTAGCAGAAGCACTTCTTGACTTTCTTAACAAATCCAACTCCATTGATAGATTGGAAATTTCATCCTTCAACTTACTTGACTCAGCCTCCGCCTCATCAACTTTACTTTTCAATGTTGCAATCTTGTCATCCTTTTCATCATTTGAGGACTTCAATTGCTCCATACTGGCAAGAAGATTTTGTATCTTTACATCTGCCTGCTCCACTTCACAATTCTTACTCCTTAGTTTATTGGTGTAGTCATTTTCCATAATTTTATACTGATTCCATACAAATTTCTTCTCTGCCAATAGTGCAGATACCTCATAGCTCTTTTCTGAAGCAAGCTTATCATAGTCCTGCTTTAACCTCCATATTTTATCTTCCAATACTTTAGAGCTGTGCTTTTCTTCCTTGGAATTTTTGGAAGACCTTGTATTGCTGTTTCTTTTACCACCATCTCCGCCTCCTCCCTATAAATAAACTGGGATCTTAGAACAACATCAAAACAGAAAAACCACACAAAATTGCAACAGGAAGCTGCGGATATACCTTTAAATCAGAGATTTTGTTGGCATACAAGTCAAACAATGCTTTGAAACCTTCCAACTCATTGTCTGTGTATTCTGTAAATCCAAAGAGATTAAAAATAAGATTATGTAAACAGGAGGAATTCATACCCACATACAAGTATAAATTTATAATCCCCAGTACCTGACCTGGTTAAAAATTACCACCTTTCACAAAAGGTACAAAGAGGGCATTGCTAATTTGCCAAAATGTGTTATTCCCAAGCAAATACCATTTAAACCCAACATAAGTGGGGTGCTAAAATAGACAAGGAACACTCTAGTCCCAAGTTTGAAGTTTTCTGGTTCTTTGGAAAAGGAATTCTAAATAAATCAGACAAAACTCAAAAAATCATGCTGATAAAGTGAAACCCTTGTACTTAAATGAGAGAATATTCACCTAATTTGAGTTTGTTAAGATAAGCCTCTCTTTGCTTCAAACCCAGGACCAGCTCTAGCTTGGCCGCCTCAAGCGAGCCTGCCATCTTTTGCGATAACAAATCACCCTTCATCTACAACAAAAAACATATAAATTTCAGAAACCCCCAAAATCAATTGTTTTTAAATACCCAAACCCTAATTCTATTTCATATAAAAATTACCAGGGAGATTTCATCTTCCAAGAGATGAACATCAGAGACCCATCGCTCGTGTTGCATTCTGACCCGATCTTCGAGGAGTTTTCGATCTTTGACCAGTGTCTCGAGCTGTGATTGTTGAGTCTGTACCATCTGTACCAGAGCGTTGAATATGTTCTGCCACTTTTGGCATTCAGAAGAGGTTTTCGAACGCTCTTTACTACCCATTTTGTGAAGAGAAATCACAAAAGAAGAAAGAAGAAGAAGAAGAAAAAGATTGAATCTTTGAGAGCAAATCAGAGAAGAAGACTAAAGACCGTTTGCGAGTTACAATTGCAAAGAGAGCTATCAACGGTCGTATCTTACGTCTCGTATTTTGAAAGTGAAGCGGTATATGACTGGCTAACTTTTATTAAACTATTTGGGCCTGTCACGAGTAATTTGGGCTCTAGATTTCTGTGGTGGTCTGGTTATAATGGGCCTAATAATAGGCTTGCCATGCGTTGAGTGATTGATACGTACCAATTTATGTTAAATTAAATAAATAAATTTAATTTACTTGGCCAAAAAAATAATAATAATAAATTAATTTAATTTAAAAAGGGAATTACTACTTGTACGAGCAGATCCTCAAACCATAATATCCAATTGGCCAAAAAAATAATAATAATAAATTAATTTAATTTAAAAAGGGAATTACTGCTTGTACGAGCAGATCCTCAAACCATAATATCCAAGTAATTCCCAATAGAAAAATCCTGTAATTAATAAAGGAACAAATTCAATTTAATTAATTCCAAAAGATACTATGTAAACTCAAAGAAGGTAATGATAATGTACAACATGCTCGCATTGCCACCTCAGATTTCTTTCCTACATTATCATTTTTTAAATTTCATTTTAATTTCATATGCAATTACTTTAGCAGATATTTTGTTCCTACAACTTCTTTATCAGCAAGAAAAAATACTTAACAACAATTATTAATATTAAGGGGATTTATTTAATGTAATAAATTCCACCATTTCACATTTGAGTATACTAATAAAACTTTATCACGTCGCTCATAGGAGGAATTCCTCCTTATCCTTTAAAAAAAAAAATTAAAATGTTTTAGAAAACCATTAATGAGGAAAGTATTAACTAGGTTGATTACATGCGAGGCTTGAGTTTTAAACTGCCATTTTCGCCAACTAATGTTTATTTATACTATGAATTCCTTTCTAAGTTAAGGAAATGATTAGTTGATTACATTAGAGGCTTTCTTTTTTGTCTTTTTCCCTTTTTCGTTTATGCTGTAATATTAAAGTCCAGATGCAACACGCGCGGTAAAGAGTTGACTTCAAGCATAAGTAAATTATTTTGAAGCTATTATCAGTTTTGGATTTGATTGACCTCTTAAATGGGAATGATGAAAATTAATTACCTTTTTTTCTGGGATTTAATTCCGATCATTGCAATTTCCTTGTAAATAAGTTAGGAAAAAAACATTTTTAGTACTTGTGTTTTATTTTGAAAAATTATTTTATCTAGGTGGTTTCAAAATTTCATATTTGATTTATTTAATATATGAATTTTTTACAATAAAAGGACAATTTTTAGTTTTTAACAAACTAAAATTTTTTTTTTTTTTTTTATTTGATTTATTTATTTTATGAATTTTTTACAATAAAAGGACAATTTTTAGTTTTTAACAAACTAAAAATTAATTTTTTTTTTGAAAATCAAATTAAAGGTTAATTACATACATGATTTTTTGTAATTTTTTAATAAACTTGCCAATTCATTAATTTTAATTTGAAAAAAAAAACTCATCTTGGATATAAAAGATTCTTAAATTACAAACAATATAAAACACAAAAACCAAATGTAAAGTTTTGAAATTAAAATAATGAAATCAGTTTTCAAGGTAAAATTCAGGCACAAAATTATTAATTTTTCAATAAGTTACATATAATGTTCAGTATCATCGCAATTTTTTTGTTTACTGGGATTTTACCAAAGAATGCTGATCACGACAGCAACTCAGTAACTAATAATGAAAATATTATGTTGTGGTGCCATTGATGTGGCTCACTTCTGATAAACGAGAATAATATTAAAAATGACAACCAGAATGATAAAGTTTTTGCAACGACGTCGACAATAAATTAATTCTGATGAAAAAAAAAACAACAATTAATAATTTAAAGCTTGAGTGACAGATCCAGTCCAGCAGCATCAGTATCAGATTTTGGAGTTTGATCTCTTGGTCGGTGGAGAAGATCAGCACTGGTTGGCCTGTTAATTGTTGCAATGTTGGGCCCACCAAAGTTGTGAAGTAGTGCAGTATTACCATGACTTGTTGAAGCGCTGGTTCCTGCAAACCCTAATCCACGGTTAATAGCAAAACCCTCCAAGTTTAACCTAGAAGGAGAGGGTGCAGGGTTGACGAAGCATGGCCTTGGCCACGCGGAACCGTCGACGACGAACCTCCCATACCCGGCAGGCAAGCACCATGCATAAGAAGGCTTGTGAATCATGGAGTTCATCCTCACACCAAGAGGAGACCTATTGACAATAGGTCCATAAATGGAGTGTGAGGAAACGCTGGAGTATGGGTAGTAATTAGGAAAAGGTGGATGTTCAAAACTACCCCCCACATCCATTCCTTGACGCCTTTTGGCTATCGCACGCTCTTGTTTGTGAGCGTTTTGATGCCCTCCCAATGCTTGTGAGGTAGAGAACTCTCTCTTGCAGAAGTTGCATGTAAAAACCCTAGATTCAGTTTTCTTTCGATCATGTGTGGCGATCTCATCTGTTGTTGTGGCCTCGTTACGTTGAGACGATGAAATTTGGTTCATCGTGGAGTTGAAGAGATTCAGTTCAATATTTGACCCATGATCAGTACTCGAATCATCAGTATTGGATAGCTTTAGATCGAGTAAGAGAGAAGTAGATCTGCCGGGTGCCTCTGAGGGTTCAGATTCAGTCATCTTCATCTTCATCTTCATGTCATCATCACCGTCTTTGCATGGTGACTCTAGTGAGGCCGCTTCTAGTACTCCGGGATCTGCCATAGAAATTTAAACTTGTGTTGATGCAAAGGTTGTGGATGCTGAAGTCCTTTATATTAAGGGTTGAATTAATGCGTTCTCGTTCATGTTTGGAAAGAAATTTCAAATCGTAATTGTAACATGCATTATAGTAGCAAAGGATTGAAGTGATGACTATGCTTTGGCTAAGATCTGGATTTCTTTCCTACGCTAATTGCCTCATAATTATTATGTGCATCACTGTAATATTCTGTCATAATTATTTTTCAAGGATATTTAACATGATTATTTCAACTTTTGGTCATCTAAATCTTCAATTTTCTGATTTGCTATAAATTATTTATTAATTAAGATTCATACTCCTCAAGGTTGTTTAAGATTTATGATCTCTTACTGATTGTTTAAGATTTATTATTAATTTCATAAAGATTACTTGAATCCCAAGCCGATCACCTTACTTAAATCTCTTCAGAAGCTACTAAAAACTATATATGCCAATTCTTGATCATGGAGAACTCACATGGCTCCTAGTTCCCGCCGATTTATTTTTCCTTTTTTGGCCAACATGCATTTTTAGTCAAGCAGAGTTATATATCTTTCCAAAATTATGTATCAATATTCAATATTTGACTTGCAGTACACAATAACACTTACTTATTTTGGACCAAAACAGTAAAAATTAAGATCTTCAACTTTGCAACGTGTTTCTTAAATATCTTAAATAAATTACGAATATCACTACAAATATGAGTACTTATTTATAAATATAAAGGTCTTATTGAAAATTTAAGCAAATTTAATTGATTCTCATTCCGCGAACCAAACACTATGAAGTTTAGAAAAAGAAAAAGTAATAAATGATCGAGGATCAACTGTCATAATTAATTGTTGATTCTTATCCAAAATAAAAAAATTAATAGTTGATTCGTTTCCAATTAATATTCCAGTACTGTGAGCCTTTGGATCGAGACACACCGGAGCACATAAAAAAGACAAAATGTGGGGAGCATCCCAAGTCGCCAACGGATTTCCCGAGATCACCAACTTCCGTCCATAAATACAACAACTTTACCTCCCTCCCAACTTCATTCATTTATGCTTAATTTCATAGCCTCTTTATTATCTTTCTTGTCAACTCAATATCTATGCTATTGAAGTCTCTATCCACAACTTCAAGACTCGTACTCGATCATACCTTGTCCTTGTTCTCCTGGTTTTGGTAAGCATACATATATATATGCATATGACGTATTGCTAATGGTGTGAGATATATGAATTTGTGATTCAATTCCTTACTGTTTTTTATGCTTAATTTGATGTTGATCATGTTGAACAAATTCTATATATGCAGAATTTTGAGCCTATAACTCTGAATTGTGATCGATCACTCTGAAAATTAAGATGTCTCCGATTGCCTCGGATCATACTTCGCTGAATGGAAGCGTAAGGAGTCTTGAGACAGCAGGCACTCTGTTTGAAATGTTCGAGGACTCGGATATTCTTAGGTTAATGGACAGGGGTAGGCCCTTGAACGTGGAGAGGAAGAGATCCTTTGATGAAAGGTCATGGTGCAGCATCAACAGTCCAAGATCAAACAATCACTATGACTCACATCCCATGGTTGCTGATGCATGGGACACCTTGAGGCGCGCAGTCGTTCACTTCCGGGGCCAAGCTGTTGGCACCCTCGCCGCAGTCGACCATTCTGTCGAAGAACTCAACTATGATCAGGTAAGAGCTCGAGTACTAATCGAGATTCTTTAAAACACAAAAAGGCTAGATATAAGTTTTTAAATGACACATATTTTGGCATGTGACAGGTGTTTCTTAGAGATTTTGTGCCAAGTGCATTGGCATTTTTAATGAATGGGGAGTATGAAATAGTGAAGAATTTTCTATTGAAAACTCTTCGGCTGCAATCGTGGGAGAAAATAGTGGACGAGTTCAAACTTGGAGAAGGGGTAATGCCAGCGAGTTTCAAAGTGCTCCATGATCCAATAAGAAATCTCGAAACTTTAACTGCAGATTTTGGTGAGAGTGCAATAGGAAGAGTAGCTCCTGTTGATTCTGGGTTTTGGTGGATTATATTGCTTCGTGCTTACACAAAGTCCACAGGGGACACTTCACTCGCTGAAATGCCTGACTGCCAAAATGGCATGCTCCTAATTCTCAGCCTCTGTCTCTCTGAAGGCTTTGACACATTCCCAACTCTGCTCTGTGCTGATGGTTGCTGTATGATTGATCGTAGAATGGTCAGTCAATATTCATTTTGCACTTTATCATCTTAATATAAATTACATAATGTTAAATTATTTTGTTTTATCATCATATATATGAGTACCCAATTGACACTACAGGGTGTGTATGGGTACCCAATTGAAATTCAAGCACTGTTCTTCATGGCTTTGAGATGTGCTCTGGTTTTGCTCAAGCAAGACAATGTGGGGAAGGAGTTTGTGGAGCGAATAACAGACCGTCTCCATGCTCTAAGTTATCACATGAGGAGATATTTTTGGCTGGACCTGAAGCAGCTCAATGATATCTATCGCTATAAAACAGAGGAGTACTCTCACACTGCAGTGAACAAGTTCAACGTAATGCCCGATTCGCTTCCAGATTGGGTTTTCGATTTCATGCCGAGTCGTGGTGGTTACTTCATTGGGAATGTGAGCCCTGCGAGAATGGATTTTCGCTGGTTCTGCTTGGGCAATTGTGTGGCAATCTTATCATCTTTGGCAACACCTGAGCAATCTGATGCCATAATGGACCTTATTGAATCGCGTTGGGAAGAATTGGTTGGGGATATGCCATTGAAGATTTGTTATCCAGCTATAGAAAGCCATGAATGGCGAATTGTCACCGGCTGTGACCCCAAGAATACTAGGTGGAGTTACCACAATGGGGGCTCTTGGCCAGGTAAACATTTAATTTATATAATCTTTGACGTGTATAATAAGTTAGGGTTTCGATTCCTTTTAGCATAATTTTATGCTGCAGTGCTTTTGTGGCTGTTGACTGCGGCGTGTGTAAAGACTGGGCGTCCCCAAATTGCAAGACGAGCCATAGAACTTGCGGAAAGCCGGTTGTCGAAAGACAATTGGCCGGAGTATTATGATGGGAAGCTTGGGAGATACATTGGGAAGCAGGCACGTAAGTTTCAGACATGGTCGATTGCAGGCTACTTGGTGGCTAAGATGATGCTGGAAGATCCTTCCCATTTGGGCATGATATCATTAGAGGAAGACAAGCAAATGAAGCCCCTTGTTAAAAGATCAGCTTCATGGAGCTCTTAAATCAATCTTCACTTTCTTGTTATATATGCTTCCATTTCAAACATTAAGCAAATCCTTAATTTGGACATGTTTAATTTTGGAAGCACCAAATTAAACAATTTTTAGTTTATAGTTTATATTTTCTCTTTTTCCATATTTATGTTAAAATTACGCTTTAAAATTCTATAAATTTCATGCGAAAACACATTTCTTCTTTGATTTGCACCAAGAAATGAGTTGTGACTCTTCTCTAACCAAGCCATTGCTAGGGCGTGATATTTACTTGTCTCCTATGAATATCCTCTAAGTCTCACCATAGTAAAAACTAAATTCTTTTGTATAAATTTTATGTTAAAGCGGTATTTTTTTGAAAAAAAACTTGTGGATGCTATATATGTGTATATATATATAGAATTTTGAAGAGCCATTGTTATCCTCTAAGTCTCACCATAGTAAAAACTAAATTTTTTTGTATAAATTTTATGTTAAAGCGTTATTTTTTTGAAAAAAAACTTGTGGATGCTATATATGTATATATATATAGAATTTGAAGAGCCATTGAAAATTTTGTGGGCTTTTAAAAAAAAAGTTTGGAATTTGTTGAGGTATTTCTAGTATTTTTTCATATTTTTGTATGATTAAAAAAACAAAATTAGGATGATATGGTATGAATATGAACAGTATAATTAAAAAAAGAAAAGGGAGTGTTGTGAAATAATTTGGGATGTTCATCCACCAGCGGTCCAATAATTTTGGACGTTAGTGGGCTACACACGCGTCAACAATGCCCATGTGCTTTCTCTCTCTTTCGTCTGCTGGTAACCCATGTGGGTCCGGGCTTTTGTGTATCAGTTTCAATGTGACCCATTTTAAGTATGAATTTGTGTTTCAATGCATTTTGGGTCACTTTCTGGCCCATAGTGTATGCTTGACTCAGATGGGTTCGGTTCGTCTCGGTTTTATGACTAAGAACATAACTGATTACAAGGAATCAGTTCAGTTCGATTCGATTCAATTTCACAAACAGACTTTTTCGATTTGGAATGGTTTTTCGGTTTTTAACCCGCACTTAACCCGAAATGAGCTGTGGGTATTAGTTTCCCGCATTTTAGTGGAATGCATATAAAAGTAGCATTTTAAAATTTTGAATTTGGGTGTGGAGGTAAATTAGGTTTCGCTTGGTTAAATTAGTGGTGGGAATTTTTTAGCAAGTCAATGAACTCGAAAGTCGGAACGAAAATAAACACGTTTACTAATCCTGAATCCCCTAATGTTAAAAATGACCATTTCTCCTTCGTTCTTCTTCAAGCTACAGATCCTATGGTCTTGGTGATGTCGTTTAGTCGATGAGAAGGAAACCCAGAAAGTCGTTTTACTGTTGGGACAAAAATTTATCTCCTTCAGTGCGTGAGAACAAGAGTTAGAAAGAGGTGTGCATCTTGTCGTCCGGTTTCGGAGACTCGACTTGGACGGTGTCGTTTAACGAAGGGTGCTACCATGTTGAAACCAACCCAAATGTCCCAAAATCCGAAGTCAAATGTGTACTCAGTTCAAAGGCCTAAGCAGATCAAAATGAACTCTCTCCCAGTTCCAGAAGAGATTTCCCTCAAAATTGTTTCATTACTGCAGGTGAGGCCCTTGATTATTTCATCTTCTTTTCGGTTTTTTATTTTATTTATTATTTTTTATAACTTACAGAGATTTGTGTATGTATTTACTCTTCAAACGAAGGTATGGGATGTATGTGCGTTGGGGAGTTGTTCTAGGTTTTGGAGGGAGCTATGTAGGGCAGATTGCATATGGGAACCACTGGTCCGAGAGAGATGGCCTTCTGTGTTTGATGGGTCTTCTTCCTCTGCAACCAAAAAACCCATGTCCAAGGTAGTCTGCCGTTCACTGTTCACTTTATAATATATTCAATTTGTTATACCATTTTCTTTTTTTGTAATTGCAACTTGTGTTTTTTTGTTTGTTTTTGTATATGTTAATCAATCAATCAATCAACTGATTTAAGTACTCATAATATCAGCTTGTGATGCCACCTCTAATGACATATCTATGATTGCTTAGGAAGGAAAACGGTATATTTCATTATAGTCCATCATGTTTGTAGGTCTATATTTGTACAGGCAGTTTTGCTTATTGGATATTTAAGTATTGCCTTCTTTCATTCATATACCAATTAAAATGCTATAGGGGTGGAGGAACTTGTACGTGGAGGTGCACAATGAGAAGGTGGCTAAAGCTAACTCGACGATTCAGTTTGTGCAAAAATGTGCATCATCTGGATCTATTGAGGTTAGACAGTATAATATAGCAATGGAAAACCTTCGCACATTGCAACTTGGGTATAAGGATGTGGAAATGATATTTTTCAAACCAAAGCTTGCTGTTTTGGTTAACCTGCTTGGCTTGCATTACTGCATATGTTGGCTTCGAGTGCCGGTATATACTTTTACCACTATTGATTATATGGCATAGGGTTCTATGTTTTGTTTATTTTTCTTTGAATTGCATGAATACTCTATTATAGCCTTGTATTGAATACTTTGTTATAACCTTTTACATTGAATACTTTGTTCTAGGCTCATAGCTGCTCTGTGTCCTCAAAAAGGCAGATTGTGTCCAGATGTTTGTTCAAACATGGCTAAAGTACAAAATGTGCTATGTCTATGGTTTTCAAAGTTATGATGATGGAAAATGGGTTAATCTGAAGAATATAATCTATTATAATCAAATGGATTGACAGCTAGCAGTTAGATTCTGCTAACTGGATGTGACAATTAGCAGTAGCGGTTGTTAGTATTCTGCTAACTTGAAGTTATTATATTAGATTTCTAATAAGGTTTTTAGAAAATGGAATGTGACAGCAGTTACAAACTCATCTAGATTAGCTCCTCTGGCTGTGTATAAGGAAACCACTTTACTCGAGCTCAATTGAAATTCACTTCAGAGAGAGTACTAGTCTTTTTCTCGTATTCCCTTTTTATTTTCCTTTCATTGGGTTTTCTGTTGTTTATTATGTTTGGAAGAACTGCAAATGTTAATTTCCCTTAGCTTTACACATGCAGCAGACCTGCACATATGTAGGTATGTAATCTTGAACATTTGAAAGCTTGAGTGCAGAAAACATCTGGTATAACAATTGTACATACATTTTGAAAGTTAAAAATTCTATGGTTGTTCCTTTTTCATGCTAACACTTGTGCCCTGTTCGTGAGAGTGCATATTATGTGTTTTATTGCTAGCATAACCTAATGGGCTTTTTACAGAAATATCAAAATTTTGATTTTAGATACTTTTGGCAGGCCAAATGTCTGTTGAAAGCAGTTCGGAGGAGCAAGATTTCAGAGCGGAAAGCTTATGTTAAGTGGTGGAAGGTAGGGGGAAGAACGCTGAATGGGGATCGTAAGAGAGATGAGGTTCTTTCTCGTCACTTCTGTTTGGCAGATCTTGCAATAACCAAAGAAGATCAGCTTCTGATGGTGATTTATCGAGGGGTCTTTAATGAGGTACTCCGTGTTCAGATTTGTGTTGATGGTCCCTCGTCTACACATTGGTCCTGCCAAAACACACACACAATGGTTTAGAAAAATGTTTTGTGTACGTGCATAATGTCTCTCTAGGTCTTGTCCAGTGATATGTATTTTGCTGCATATGATTTGTGTATACAAACTTCTTTTGGTAGCAACGTATGTATACAGTAACTTCTTTTGGTATATGATCTATGTATAAATTAACTTCTGTTGGCATTTGTCTTTATTTGCATGTAGGTCTTCTTTGTCAAGTCTATTTATGAGTTTAGATTGGTGTTTTTTCTTTGAGAAAAGACTATCTTTTATTTGTTTTGCGAGTGTTACGGTTGGACCAGAAGGTCCAGCACACATAAAAGTAACGCGGAGATAAAAAGTTGGGACAAGAGCAATGACTTTGCCTGCCATATATTCTGAATTTTTGCTAGTTGGTCGCATTTATCTTGACAATCTTCCAAAATATTTCAACTTAAATTTTGGGGAGACTAATGTTGTGGACTTGCAAACAAGCAATGACCATGAAAATTTTCCAGTTCAAACAACGGATATTACTACGATCTCCAATTAATGAGTGTATTAAAAGATCGTTTGCCATATTTATTATGAAAAAAATTAGAGAAAATGAAGTTGGGACAAGGGGAATGGGTGAAAATGAAAAGGTAGTAGTTGGATCTGAGGCCAATTTCAGAAGGGCAATAACTGAGGCCATTTTTATTCTTTTCCTTTTTTTCTTTGCATTAAAATTTCAATTTTTGTTAAAATAAAACTTCCCTCATATTTGTTCATATGTGAAGCATGAAGCATTTTACTGAGGGCTAATGGTTCAGTAATTTCGAATACTTTTACTTTCATGTGTTAGGATCGATTAGATAGAATGGGAAAAACACAAACTCAAACCAATAAAGAAATAGGCAAGAGAAAAAAAGTAAATAAGGACACCAAGGATTTAACGTGGTTCGGCAGTGTGCCTACGTCCACGGGCAGCGATATTAGAATAACTCCACTATATCAAATAATGGGTACAGCGGAAAGATCTTACCAAGTCTAAGAACAAGACTTGATGAACACCTAAAGAGTACAAGAGGAATCACCACTTCTTCAAGCTATGAACACCTTGAAGGAAACACCAAAAGAAATACTTCACTTCTCTCACACTCTCTCTTTCTCTATACTCTCACTCCTCACTTTGAGTGGTAGTCGGAATGCAATTAGCTTGATTGCTTCAATTGCTTGATGTTAAATGCCAAGCCTCATCCTCCTTTTATAGCCATGGATGGATCCTTCTAGCAACTTGGAGAAAAGTCCACCAACTCTTGGATAACTTGGAGAATTGATTAGTCTCTAGATATTTTCACAAGTTTCTAGCTACTAGGAGAATTGATTAGTCTCTAGATATTTCCACAAGTTTCTAGCTTGCACCAATATTCTTGCTTTGTGGAGTTTTTTAGATAATTCCACCGACTTAAGAATGGAGAGTATTCTACAAGCTTCTGTAAAACATGGGCTGGATATTTAATTAGCCCAACAATCTCCCCCTCCAGACCATGAGGGAGGAATACCATTCATGACTCCAAATTACTTGGAGTGCATCCCAATTGCCTTGATACAGAACTCTTGCTTCTGTTTAGGAACAATCTTTGTGAGCATGTCAGATGGATTTTTGTCTGTGTGAATCTTCTTCAATTGCAACAACTTGTTCTCAATAGCTTATCTTATCCAATGGTAGTGGATCTCGATGTGCTTGGTGCGAGAATGAAATGTGGTATTCTTGCTTAAATCAAGCGCACTTTGACTATCACAGTGAACCACATATTCATCTTGCTTTATCCCCAACTCTTGGAGAAATCTTTTTAACCACAATATTTCTTTACTAGCTTCAGTAGCAGCAATATACTCTGCTTCTGTTGTGGATAAAGCCACGCACTTTTGTAACTTAGATTGCCATGAGACGGCTCCCCCTGCAAAGGTAAACAAGTACCCAGAAGTGGACTTTCTACCATCGAGGTCACCGCCCATGTCTGAATCTGAAAAACCCTCCAATATTGGTTTGGAACCACCAAAGCACAAGCATACTTTAGAAGTACCTCTCAAATATTTGAGAATCCATTTTACCGCTTCCCAATGTTCTTTTCTTGGATTAGAGAGAAATCTGCTCACAACTCCAACTGCATGAGCTATATATGGCCTTGTAGACACCATAGCATACATTAGACTCCTCTCACAACTCCAACTGCATGGGCTATATCTGGCCTCGTACACACCATAGCATACATAAGACTCCCCACTGCCGAAGAGTAAGGCGTAGAGGCCATCTTCTCTTTTTCTTCTTCTGTCTTTGGGCATGACTTCTTACTGAGTTTGAAATGACTAGCTAGAGGTGAGCTCACCGATTTAGCTCTTTTCATGTTGAACCTTTCAAGCACCCGTTCAACATACCTCTCTTGTGACAACCATAGCTTCTTTGCTTTTCTGTCACGAACGATCTCCATGCCCAAGATTTGTTTAGCAGGTCCTAAGTCCTTCATGTCAAAGGACTTGAATAAATCTTCTTTTAACCTGCGAATCATGATGGCATCTTGTCCAACAATTAACATATCATCAACATAGAGCAATAGGATAATGAAATTACCACCAGGGAAGTGTCGGATGTAAACACATGGATCGGCGTTAGTTCTCTTGTACCCATGACCCACCATGAATGAGTCGAACTTCTTATACCACTGCCTTGGCGCTTGCTTCAAGCCATATAGGCTTTTCTTTAGTTTACAAACCATGTGTTCTTTCCCTTGGACTTTGAATCCCTCAGGTTGCTCCATGTATATTTCTTCTTCCAAATTACCATGAAGAAATGCAGTTTTGACGTCCAACTGCTCCAGCTCGAGATCCATACATGCTGCCAGACCCAAGATAACACGGATGGAGGTCATTTTCACAACAGGAGAGAAGATTTCATCAAAGTCAATACCTTTCTTCTGCCCAAATCCTTTGACCACCAAGCAAGCCTTGTACTTTGTCACCTTTTCATTCGCATCTCTTTTTAGCTTATACACCCACTTGTTCTTGAGTGTTTTTCTACCTTTTGGAAGCTCTACCAACTCATAAGTGCCATTTTTCAGTAGAGAGTCCATCTCAGACTCCATAGCCTTCATCCATTTATCACTGTCTTTATGAGACTTGGCTTTCTCAAAGGTCTCAGGTTCTCCATCGCTGGTCAGCAAAATATACTCTGATGAAGGATACTTGGTAGATGTCTTACGTTCTCTAGTGGATCTTCTGGGTTCAGGTACTCTTGGATTTTCTTGTTGAGCTGGCGGCTCTCTTTGTTCAGGCTCCCCCTGATCAGGCTCCTCCTGATTGTGCTCCCCCTGATTAGTAATATCTGGAGGCGTCTCGTCATCTCTCTCTCCAGGTATCTCTTCAACTTCTGCTTGTTCAACTTCATTTGTTGTAGCTTGTTGTGATGCATCAATGCTTCTGACTGGCCGTCTTGGTTCTTGCTTGTCTGAATCAAAAGTCTCATCTTCATAGAAGATAACATCTCTGCTTCTTATAAATTTCTTCTGCTTCGGGTCCCACAGCCGATAGCCGAATTCCTCATTTCCATAACCAAGGAAGATGCAAGGAATTGTCTTGTCGTCCAGCTTTGTTCTCTGTTCTTTGGGCACGTGTGCAAAGGCTTTGCAACCAAATACCTTCATATGAGAGTAGGATACATCTTTGCATGTCCAAGCTCTCTCTGGAACTTCAAGACCCAACGGTACTGATGGAGATCTGTTGATTAGATAGCAGGCGGTCCTCACAGCTTCAGCCCAGAAGTGTTTGGGTAATTTAGCAGTCCTCAGCATACATCTGACCCTCTCCATGATAGTGCGGTTATACCTTTCTGCCACACCATTGTGTTGTGGAGTGCCAGGAACCGTCTTCTCATGCCTTATACCATGCTTTAGACAGTAATCTCTAAACTGATGAGAAGTATACTCTCCGCCATTGTCACTACGGAGACACTTAAGAGATCTCCCTGTCTCTCTTTCCACCATGGTATGAAACTGCTGAAAAGTTTGAAATACCTGATCTTTTGACTTCATCAAATATACCCAAACTTTGCGTGAAGCGTCATCAATATAAGAAACAAAGTATTTATTACCACCCAATGATTCCACCTCCATTGGACCACATACATCGGAATGTACAAGATCAAGCAAATTTTCTTTCTTTGTGGAGGATCTAGAAAAACTTACTTTATGATGCTTGCCATATAAACAATAATCACAAGAGTTTAATGGCATACCTTTGGCAAAGGGAATGAGTGTCTTCTTTGCCAGAACGTGTAGGCCTTTCTCACTGATGTGGCCTAGCCTCTTATGCCATAGATCTGGAGAAGAATCATCCACGACATTTAACTCATCTTTGATGATCTTTCCACATGTCTTGTAGAGTGAGCAGCAAGCCTTTCCTCTAGCGACCACCATCGACCCCTTTGTGAGCTTCCACTTGCCATTTGCAAAGTGACTCTCAAAACCTTGGCGATCAAGAGCGATTCCAGACATTAAGTTGAGGCGTAGATTAGCAACGTGCCTTACATCTTTCAACATTAACTTGTAGCCGAGATTTGTTTGAAGAGTGATGTCACCAATTCCCAAAATCTTGGAGTAACTGGTGTTGCCCATCTTTACTGTACCAAAGTCACCTTTTCTGTAATTAGTGAAGAACTCTAGATGAGAAGTAGCGTGGTAAGACGCACCAGTATCGATGATCCACTCAACTCCTTGATCATCCACATGCAGGCACTCTTCTCCAAGAGAAAGGATCTCCACCTCATTGTTAGTCAAGGTGGCAGTAGTGTTGTTGTTGTCATCTTTCTTCTGAATTTTGTTCTTCATGCCTTCCTTCTGTTCTTTTATCCAAACTCGACAGTTCTTCTTCATATGGCCTTCCTTGCCACAGTGGTGACAGGTACCTCTGAACCTTGTCTTGGATCGGTTTGGGCTCTTATTTCGACCTCTTGGATCTCTGCTCTTGCTCCTCCTTCTATTCTCCATAACAAAGACTTGACTATTTTCGGTGTTTGAAGTTTTTCTCCTTGTCTCTNTTGAAGTCTTTCTCCTTGTCTCTTCATTAAACATGTTGTCTTTAACATTATCCATAGACAAAACACCATTAGAAGCAGAATTACTTACAGTTACTACGAATGTCTCCCAGCTATCTGGCAACGATCCAAGTAGCATTAGTGCTTGCAGCTCGTCGTCAATACTCATGCCCATAGTAGTCAGCTGGTTGATAATATTCTGGAAGTTGTTCAGGTGTACTGCTACACTAACACCTTCATTGAACTTCATGTTGACAAGCTCCTTGATCAGGAATGCTTTCTTGGCTGCAGTCTTTTTCTCGAACAAGGACTCCAACTTTGACCACAGTGCTTTGGCATCGGTCTCGTTGGATACATGGTGAAACACGCTATGATCCACCCACTGTCGGATTGTGCCAACTGCTTTCTTATTCAGCTTCCTCCAATCCGCATCGGACATATTATCTGGCTTCGCTGCAACACCTTCAATTGGCTCATGCAAATCCTTGCAATACAGAATGTCCTCCATTCTTGTCTTCCACATCACCCAATTTGATTGGTTGAGTTTGAACATGGTATTCGACTCCTCCATTCTTGAAACTAGCTTTGATACCACTTGTTAGGATCGATTAGATAGAATGGGAAAAACACAAACTCAAACCAATATTCAACATTTGTGGAGTTCTCTAGATAATTTCACCAACTTAAGAATGGAGAGTATTCTACAAGCTTCTATAGAACATGGGCTGGATATTTAATTAGCCCAACAGATAACAAACCCCAGATTACTCGAGGCATACAAATGAAATAGTTGAAGGCAGTTTTGGTTCAAGGAATTGCATGGCATGATGTCTTGCCTTGGCTTCCATTTTGGCTTGTTCAATTCCCCTATCCATTTCAGTAGGATCGATAACTAGTTTCTTCAGTGAAGCCACATTATTTATTAAGTACATGACCTTTTCAACAACACATTTACGAGCACGATACCCTACTATTTCCACTACCTTCAGATTATGATGCCGCCATATGCCAACTTTCTGTACTTTTCCTGTTTTCCCGGATTCATCTATCAAATCCATCTGCACCAACATACGCAACAACAACAATTAATCACCATGTTCCTACTTTATTTTCTTCAAAATTGGTAATGGATCAAACAGAAATAAACAAAATTACCAAAATTTTTACTATATAACCTAAATACGAATCAAACATATACCTTCAACACAAGTCGCTGCAAAAAAGGAGATGCCTTCATAAAAGAAGTTAAATGACCAAGAGCCGAACGATCATCTGCTCGAACTAATAATTCCAAATGCTTGAGATTTGCTAATATAGGAAATTCATGCTTCTGATCATAGACCTATAAGCCAAAAAAAGAGTATTATATGACATAATCCGAAAGGAAAAACAAACAAACACATTATCATAAGTGCATATACTAACCACTCCTTCTGTATCCATAATGAGAATCTGGAGATGAGAAAGACAACATGAAAGTTGGGTGAAGGGAAGCTTCAGTTTCATGAATTTAAAGTTGGGAATGCGAGTCGACCTCTCATTAATGGATACCTCAACAAGCAATGGTACATTACTGAGAATCAGGTTTATCACCTCTCCATCATAAGTAAATGAAACAAGGTTTGCATCACAAATCTCAATGCTTTTGAGGCCATAACAATATTGTATGTCTAAATACTTCAGTGCAATCGATGGACCAACAACTTTTAAATTAACCAATTTTTCGGAACCATACACTGTCAGTCGTTCAAGAAGTGAACAGTGAGAAAACAAGTACTCAAGAACTTCATCAGTCACATCAACCCATTGGAAAAAAAGAACTCTGAGGGACTTGAATCCATTATTGTATCCACATGAGTGTAGTCTTGGAATGTCAGAATACAAGTGTTTCCCTTCTCCGAGACCTAATATTTGGTCCGGAAATTTATAGCTACTTTTGGAAGAATTAAAACCAAGCGTTGGAAAAAACTTCAACTCAAGAATTTCAACTCTCTTTTCCACTGCAAATTGAATCCATTTATCAATGGAATCTGTAAAACCACTATTTATATAAAAGCAAGCCTTGAATTGTTCGATGGTTCGGCCTCTATGTTGTTCCATCACATGATTTATCCAATTGACGTATCTATGGCTTTCCTGCTCTCTTACTTTTGGTTTGAGTTGAATGAAGGGCTCACAGTTTCTACCAAGTTCAAATTGAGCATCAAAGTTGAGATTCCTAGTTGACATCCACACATAGCGCCATCGTCTGGAAAGCATACTAGTAGATGCTGCTGCTTCTTTTAGCGGCAAGAGAGACACTATACTAACAAGAATTTCATCTGGCAACTCACTGACAAGAGAGACAATATACTAACAAGAATTTATGTACCCTTAATTTTCTCTTTCTTTCCCAACTTTTTTCTTTTCGGCCTGCGTCTCTTTCCAATGTTGTACTCATACTTCTAACAAATGAGTTCATTCAATCTGGCAGTTGTTTTTCCTGCTTACTGATCCGAACCAAGAGAGAGAGAGAGAAGAAGGAGTTAGGAGGAGTTGTAAAGATTTTGTTTGTGCTGCAAGTAACACGAATGCAGCGACTGCTATTCCACACTAGGATTAAGTTCTTTTTTTGTTTCAATATTCCATTCAGACCCGAGGTTTGATTTATTCAACCCACACCTCTTCGTTTTAACATACTAGCCTCTTCTCTCTCTCTTTTCAGTGACTTCTTTGACCCATTGGCGATTGGCTACTTTGTTTTGACTATGATCATTAACTTTCTGAGCAAGATCATGGGTATCTCACATTCGATTTCACAAGTTTATATGAATATTGGCTGGAGACTAGTTATCAGTTCACAAATAATATGTAAAACTGATCAATGTCGTCTTCTTCTTTGTTTATACTTTATGGTTTTCGCTTCCTTTCTGTTGTCACCCTTAAAATTAAAAATGTATTTAAGTTAATACTTGAATTGGTTTTATAATTTGGGTTGGGTTGGTCCAAATTGAAGACAGCGGGGTCCAAATGGGCTTTTTGTTGGATCTATTTAAAGTCTGTCAAACCCACCCATCAAACCAATTGATATCACAAGGCCTCACTGGTAAAATAGTGTTTCAGTGTTTCAGTGTTTCCCATTCATCTATGTGTGAGTGTCCGTACACTATCGCCATGAGACCATTAATTAATTCCTCATCAACAAATAAGGGTTTTCAAGTGAATAACACAGAAATTCTACAAGTTAATAGCCGTATACAGATATAATTTTTTCAGATTTTTGATGTGTATTACTGAAAATATACAGCATAATGGTACAAAGCTGATTTAAACAGAGACTTCATGAGTCATGAACTAAATCAATGAATATATGGATAACATATGTTCCAAGTTGATTATTTCTTAACTTCTGGATCAATGGTATACAGCAGAATCCACCGCACTGCAGAGTCTGCAGTCTATTGTTAATTTGTTAGTATCAATTTTACAAAACACAAGATTAGACAAGATAACAGCGGTGATGATCCAGGTTAAGAAGTTGCGATCTCTTCCAATTGCGTAAGTTTGAGTTCATCAAATGGTTTGTTTCAGATTGGTAAGGTAAAAAGTCAAGGTGGTGACCAGATGGCCACATCAAAAGTTTAACTCACCTGAAACTTCAACTTCAGGATCACTCCAAGTTGTGAAGATATCAAAAAGGCCATTTGGCACCAAAACTCTTTCCTTGATCTTCAAGAATCCAACTCCATTTAAGCTGCTTCTCTGCCCATGGATGATAAATTATGATCATCATAAATGCTATACTTGACCATTGTCCTCCCATTACGTTTCAAAGATACTAAAGGTTACATGATGCCATTATCGATTCTCCTACCATCATTCTCATTGCAACTTCCCTGACTATGAATTTATGATGCTTCCATGTAGGAAACACCAATTTTCATAGTCACTCTGTTACATGGACATCATTTGCATCCATTTTTTCATCACAATCATCATCATCATCCTCCCTAAAATCAGAGTCATAATTGCCACCCATATCTAAATTCATATTATCCGCTGCATCCCTCTCCTTCCCAACATTACTGCTCCCAAAATCTTCAAAAGCATTCTCAACATTGTCTCTTCCCATGTGCCTCATCTCATCATCTCCCCAATCTCTTTTGTAACTAACCAATTCGCTATCCACTTTTGCCTTCCTTGGGCTTATTAGAACCAACTCAGCCAATTTTCTCCTTGCCAAATACAAATCATTTGGCTCTATCAACTCACCCTTCCTATAAGCCTCCCTAAGAAACACTGTATGAAGCTTCCCATGATTTCCTCTAGTTGAAATATAAAAAATGCCCTGATGTTGAAGAAGAAACTCCTTCAACTTCTTCGGCAAATTCATTGCCATTCTAAAATGAGCAATCCTCTCCAATGTGATCTTCTTCTCCACCGTCAACGACAACAATTCATGAATTACAGCAACCGCTCTCTTCTCCATTCGCTTCTGAGCCTCAAGTGACCTCAAGTCATAACCCGTAACATCCTCATACGGAGACCAATAAGGAAGCCGCTGCCATTTCCACACTGCAATCCTATAATACTTCCCTATCTTAAAACCAGGCGGAAAATTCACAATGAATGAAAACCTTATATTCTCAGCATCAATTCCTTTTTCCCTATACTCTCTCTCCCGAAGCTTCTCTATAGAAGCTACTTCCAATTTTGGGTCTTTCTCAACAACCTCAATGTACTTATTCCTAGTTTCCTTAGCATCAAATAGTCTAAAATACTGTGGGTACTTGATAATTACCGAGTATTCGAAATCATCTGGCAGCCCAAATGCAGACCTCGCAATCCGAACGTGCTCGAGGCGAAGCCGGCCGGTATTGGACATCATCAAGAGCTTTCTGAGGCGGGTCACGGCGTCAGGGATTTGGGCAATGAGAGCCTGCTTTTCCTGCTCAATTTGAAGGTGGGCTTTTCGGGTTAAGCGGCAATAGAGGATTCGCTGAACAGGGTGCTCGTAAATCTCAAAAACATGTGGGAATTTGAGCACGAAAGCACCGGCTTCGTACTGTTTGAAGCCGAGGCGGCGAGCGAGGAGGTCGAGGCGAGAGACTTGGATGATTTGGTTGGGTTGGGAGAGAATGAGGTCCTGAAACTTGAGAACCTTGCGGGTCTTTTTCTCGACCTCCATGTAGTTGTCGTATCCGTGGTCGCGGACCCTGTCGAGCTTCTTGGGTATTTTGGTGGACTGGGACATGGGTCTTGTGGAAGTGAGATTGTAGAGGATGAGTGCGATGGGTTTCAGGGTTTTGGATTTGGGGTTGAAGAGATTGGCTGCATAAGCTAAGAATATGTGCATTTTTGCTCTTCTGGGGTTTTAGGATTTAGGGTTTTGCGCAGGGTTTTGGCGTTGATGATGATGGTCAGGTTCGAAGCAGAACCCAAGTGTGTAACAGTGTGTTGTGTTACATAGAGGAGCAGCTGCCCCGGAGGCGATGGAGAGAATGCTTGGAACCAACCCGGGATGTAAATTGAAAAAAAACATAAAATGTTAAGAGGCAAATTAGAAATTACAGGTATTTTTAAGGCGTACGTGTAAAAGTATGTATTCATTGAAGGACTAATTTTGAAATTAAATCCTGAAATGGGTTATGGGCTTTAGCTCAGCCGAGGATGAGATGATCCAGATTTTAAAGGCCTGCAAATGGTATGGGCTAGCTCATATTTCAAAGCCCAAACACGATTTTCATTTTCTTATTTGTAACAGATGCCGTTCTTGGAATGATGATCATCAACCCATTTAAAATATCTATGTGGGCCTCTTACAATCATGATCAATGTGGGCTTGATTGAAGGGCAAAACAATATAAAAAGAGGGACCGGATGGGGTAGTTTAATAATAAATAAACTTCCAAAAACCAAAAGCCAAGGCACAAATAAAACTTGAGTTAACAAATCCAAAAGTAGCAACATACAAAATCAATAGAAAACCAAGTTCCTCAAATGTCACAATTCTGTATAGTATCCAATTTATCCATAATCAACAAACACAAAAGACAGAGCTGAGTCTACCTCGCTGGTCCACTGAGTCAATACCCGAACCACCACTCTTCAACTCTTGTTCTAAGTTTAGAAGCAAACCCCTATTAGTAATAAGCACAAAATAATTCTTCCCACATGCGGTTCGTTCTTGACTCGAAACCTCTTTACGCGAAATTTCTTAATATCCAGCTCCTTACTATCCATTCTATTCTCCCTATAATCTCATGTATCAATTTTTTCTCAAAACACAAAAAGAAAAAAGACCAGGTAAATTAAATCAAGCTTACTAAGCAGCAGGCATGGCTTTTCAAACAACGACATTATGTATTTGAAGAGCGGATTTTATCTTCTGTATTGTGCACGAGATGAGATTGCTAACTGTCTCAACTGACTCCACGGTCAGCTTGGCTGTAGGAAGGCTATTAACCAAGATCTGGAATCCAACGGTCAGCAGACATCCACCCCCATCGCAGCCATTGCCTTCTGCTTTCACTGATGGACCACCATAGTCGGATGTACCACGAGGAAGGATTGCAAATCCTGATGGTAGGAGAGCTACATAGGCAGAATCACCACCTTGCATCACAACATTAATTGATGCTGTGTCAACTGGTGCATACACTACTAGTGACCCTGAAGCATCTGTCCACGTCTCTTGCAATATCAGCATTGTACTATCATTGGCATTAATAGCCTGAAACCTCGACAAAAAGAAAAACGTACAAATGAATGAATGAAACAAACAAATGAATGAATACATAGTACAACAAAATAAGACAAGTAGTATAACTATATATTGCTCACATTGGCACGAAGGAGAGAAACACAGTTGCCAACTGCATGCCCCTTGGAAATGCTGACCATATCTTGCATTGGACCACCATTGGACAAAATGTCCCACTCCCTCCTTAACTGTTGGTCTCGCAAGAAATTAAACAGCCTCTGCCTTGATACTGGAATCCAAACAGATGTTGCGGCACTCAACACGACACCTGGCGGCTCACCAGGGTCATCCACACTCTTCCGGGTCATGACCCTCACATCTTCACTAACATTATCAACACAGAGTTTGTCCCACTTGCGCACAGATGAGGCACAAACCCCAGCACAGAAGTTATCAACCATACGCTGGGCCAGCTTCAGCATGCTTCTTTTACCACTGATATTTAACGCTGTAGAATTAACATAGGTGTTAGTCAGATTATGAATTACATCACATATCTGTCCCAAAAAAAATGTAGTACTAGAAGGCAGTAATGGAGTGACCTGTGTGATCTTCATTGGGGATGGTAGAGGACATGAGGATTGCCAAGCACTCGCATTGCCTTTGAAGAGTGGCAAGCCACCTCTGTGCACCATAGCCCATACCCGAACGGAGTAATTGCTGGAAGAGTTGGTGGATGGTACTCTCATCATATTCTGAATGTTCTACCCAGGTCACCTGCAAGTCACTATCCATTAGTAGGCAGCACCCACCTAAAATTTTTTTGAAGCTCATGTACAGCCATAACAATCTTTAAGTCCACCGAGTTGGTTGACCAAAGAATAAAGTCAATTGAGTTATTGGTATTACAAAGAAGAAAAAGGGCAAAGCTTTATATATCTTGATGGTTAACTATCATTCTGTTTTGAAATAGCTTGATAAAGTTATTTCCAAAAAAGGAGCGTCCAAAAGTAACAATACCAAATTACCAACAAATCAATGGACTCACTAATTTCTAGACATGTTTGCCATAAGATTATCCGCCATAAAATCAAAATATTTAGTAACCCAATCATCTTCCCGTACTTGGTTCCTACTTTACTGGTCGGACAGGCCATGCAGCTTGCTGGCCCACCTCATGAATTTACAAAATGACCCTTTTCAGTTTTCACTACATCTATTTAAGAGAGAAAGCACTTCGTAACTTTTAGTTTAAATAGAAACATATTCATCGAAAGCCCAAGAAAAACATTGCACAGAGAAAGAAGCATCAGATAAAGACAACTAGCGTACTAAAGATAATATCACCTAGAGATGAGTTGACATGAAATCAAAGGCATGCAATTATAAACTAATTGAAGGTGTGGCAAACAAGTTAAAAAGTCAAAATTGATCAGGCTTGTGGAGAAACTAACAACATATTAAAATAAAGTGTACAGAAAATCACACTGCATGGAGTTCAATATACAACAATATAAGACTGTATCCAGGTCATTTAGTCTCGTGGACAATAAAGAAAGAATTAAGACAGAAAGAGAGATGGGAATAGAAGCATCAAATACATATTTTATCTGACAAAGATTGAAATTTCCAAAGTTTTTACCTTCACCAGCACATAAAGATTATGAATATTATATACATTCAAGACACGGAAATAGATATGATGGTTTACACTAATATTAAACTCTGAGTATCCTTGATTATCTCATCTCTAGCTTAGAGCAGCAGTGGAGTAATTAAAATAAAGACAATGACAAACCCTGGCTTCATAGTTTGAAGATTATATAATGATAAAAATGAGGAAGCATCTTCTTCAGTAAAAATAATAATAAAAAAGGATACGAATTTCTACGTAAAGTCCTACTATATTACAACAGGAGCAATCCAATAAAAAAGAAAGCAATTTTGTTGAGTGATAACAAGAAAGAAAATTATTGGAAGCACAAGTCAAGCTAGGCTAGGACTATGTGAGTTTAACTGTCCATAAGATGTTTTCGCAACAAACTCAAATTATGCAGCTCAAAAACCTCATTAATAACGTAGAAAGGAAAATATACCAACAATGGCCAGCTCAATAATCATAAAGAACGATGACATTGCATTGAAAGGTAAAATGTAACGAATAAAGAATCAACATCAGCTATTACCTTGGAGTAACCATTGGGCATATCTTGCACAACACAGCCAGAAGGAAGCTTCCGGCAGTTCAAAAAGGGATTTGCATTGGAACCTTCTTGATTGATGTCAATAGAAACATCAACCACAGCCCACACACCCTCGGCATGTTGTTTGCAGAAACGAAGAAACCTCAGTGGACGCACAGGGACCAATGGAGAAAGCACTTGAAGCTCGGCATGCATCTACAAAATCAGATCTTTGTGAGTTATTCTCAGAAAGAGAGGGGGAGAGGGAAGAAAAGAGAGCAAGAAAGAGGCACACCACTTGAAGAGCACCATTTCTGGTTCCACTTATGCCACTGGATATTGTATCAATCGTGGAGGCTCTAGCAATCAAACAAGGGAACATTTCCGCCCACCGATTCTACTCAAAGAAAGCTAATGATTAACTTTCAAATTTCAAACACCCAGATTTAAGCATTGTTCTACCTTTGGGATCACTAGTCGAAATTAACCAAGAGACTAAACACATCATCTTAACCTACTAACAACATAATTATTTAACACAAACACTAATGATGCATGAAAATGTTTGTAGAGAGAGAATGAAAGATAAGCAAGAAAATAAATTATAGTTATGATTCTTATGAATCCTCATTGCAAACAGACAGTTCAAATAAATCATCACAATTAAACAAAGGGTAGGATAGCTAGCATACCGCATCCATTAATGTCTCTACGAGAGCCAAGCTGTTTATTATTACCATACAAGTGTCCCTTGTAGCTTCAGTTACAAAACCGCCAGGTTTCATACCAACACAAGAAAATGTCCTGTACTCCTCAAGGTTCAATATTTCTTTTCCACCGTCAGAACTTTTGATCCACAAGGGGCTATCTCCCTGAGCCATCTTAACCAATTCATCCATAGCAGCCAATGCAAGATCTATGTACATAGATCTCTCATATGGCATTTCATTGCCCATCATGCCCATAGAGGATTTCATCTGAGGCATCAGTGGCGACGAGCTTGAAATCCCATCTCCTAAATCAAGTCCCATTGGCAACCCAGAGCCTACAGCATTGAAATTTCCCATCCCATTTCTGCCTACTGCAAGTTCCAAACCGGAGGTTGAACTTGGAAGAGAGATGGGAGCAGCCAAGGACGAAAGGGGCCTGCCCAAGAACTTATTTGCCAAAGCACATATGCGGTTCAGTTCATCCTTCAATCGAGCATTCTCAATCCTAAGTTGGTGCTCCTCAAATGAAATTTGGCCAGGAATGGCAGGGCCACCACAATTGTTGCATATTGGGTTCGACATAGCATCCTTCATCACACCATTCTCAGCTCGAAGCTTGTCATTCTCTTGCCTAAGAATTATATTTTCATGTCGTTCCAATTGCGTCTGATTCAAATTATCAATTTGCATTCCATCATTCACAAAATTGAAAATCAAATCTGACCAAGACTAAATCAAAAAATAGAGCAAACTGAAAATTGTGACAACAAACCTTCATCTGGGTTCGTCTATTTTGGAACCAAAATTTGACTTGCTTAGTCTCCAAGCCAAGCCTCTTGCTGAGTTCTGACCTTTGCTTTTCATCAGGATGTGGACACTCCTTAAAGAAACTACACCACGACAACAAGAGATCAAAAAACAAAAACCCCTATTACCAAGTCCCGCAATCCTGAACAAAATAGCAAAATAGCAGACATATAAATGAGAAATCTTACGATTCGAGTTCTTGAATTTGGTTTGGTGTATGCCGGTGGTACTTTTTCTTCCGGGGTGGTTGATCGTTTCCGGCATCTTGATCGTCACCGGATGCGCCTTCAAAATTATCACTTCCGGACCTACTCTCGTACTCATCATCCCTCAACCTCCCCACGATACCAGGATCAAAATTCTCAGCAATAAGACCCAGTTCATTGTGACCGTCCATGTTCTGCTGCAAAAGCACACATCAAGAGGCAGAACAACGACATGCCCACAAATTAAAAGATCAATAAAAAACAGCAACAATGAGGCAGAGCAGAATTAATCAGGGAACAAGTTAAGTGGGAGAGAGAGAGAGAGAGAGAGAGAGAGAGAGAGAGAGGCATACTATTGAAAGAGAGAGGGCAGAGGAGCTTTGCATTGAATTGGGTATAGGGGGAGTAGAAGTGAGAAAGTGTGGCTGAACAATGGCACCACTGGGCATGTAGGGGCTGCTGTGTGGAGCAATATCAGCCACAACTCTTGCACCCCCACCTCCACTATTACCACTCCCACTGCTGATCAAACCTCCGAAACTCATCAAAGCTGAGAAAAATAAAATAAAAATTAAGACTTTCTATCTTTCTGAATCCTTTGTCTAGCTATTTGACCCTTTGTCTCTGCAGGTTTTAATGGGAATATATATAGTCACTATCACTTTCACATGGGTATGTAATGAATTTTTTATTCTCGATCTTTGACCTTACCCAGCGATTGCCAGATTGAGCTAAAGACTCTGAGAAGGTGAGAATTGTATTCTTAGTAGACACAGAAGAAAAAGCTGTTTCTTTGTCAACGCCCATGCATGACTCAAGGCCCTCTCTCTCTAGAAAACTCTTTTATCTCTCTAGAAAATCTGTTTCAGATAAAAGAGAGAAAAGAAAAGAAGAGCAACAGGACAAGAAAAGCCCTTTTTCCTGATCCACAGTTCACACACCCCCTCTCTCTTCTCTTAAAACTATGAGAAATAAATCTCTCAAAGACCCGTATCACAATTATTATATAGTATGGTTATATAGGAAAACCCTAAATTTCCATCCTTTTCTGCTGTGCTTGACTAATGGTTTGGCAGGACTGAAAAAGACCCAAAAAATAAGTAAACCCAAAAAGGTCTCAAACAAATAAGGCAGAGGAAAAGGAAGACATACACAAAAAGGTAGAGGGAGAGCTTATCTCACATTCACACTATTTCACAAAGACTTTTGGAAACCATCATACCAAATCCAAGCAGAAAGAGCCACTGGACTTCTCTCTCTCTCTCTCTCTATAATGTTTACAGATAGATACTTAAGAGAAGTTAGATGGCATGCAAACCAACCTCAGTACGGAGAAAAGTTTACCTTTAAATTTTGACAGTGAGCAATAGTGCAATACTAAAGGCCAAGGAGGCTCTGTCTGCGTCACAGTACCAACAAAGTTAATAGATTTTCAGATCCTCTCTCTCTCTCTCTCACACTGGGATCTGTGGAAGAGAAAAAGACAGAGAAACTATTATATATTCTGACAAGTAACAAATACAGAGAAAAATATATTTTACTTTGCACTATTAATCTATTCTAAAAATATAAAATAGTAATTAAAAAAAGGACTTGAGGGTTTGCAGCTGACTTACAAAGACCCAGAGAGGAAATCAAAGAGTCAATGAGCTTTTGTTAATGGTTTTTTCTTGGTTTTTTTTTTTTGGACAAAAAACCCTCTCTCTCTAACCCTATGCCTTGATAGAATCAAATTTCAGACCCAATTAGCAAAATGAGTTCTTCCTTCATGCACCCCCAAGTCTCAGCCAATCTACTTCTTTGAGTTCTTTTAGTTTCTACAATATTTTATTTTGAGAAAACCATGGTAAATATATAATATAATGCATATAGGACAGAGAAGGAAAGAAATGGGCCCACTGGGTTCGTGAAATCCGCCCAACTCTCCTTTCGCGCGTGTGCAAGTGCGTGCGTCCTGGTAGAGTTATGATCCGGTGTGAACGCTACATTGCTGTCGGTGCATGAACTAAATTTGCCCCAATGAGGCGGTGAGTTTTGAGGATACTATGGTCATTTCATATAAACTTAGGCCCACTGTTCGGATTCCCCAAATCTAAGCCCACCTAGACTGCAGGGTTTGGTACTTTGGTTGCTGTAGCCTCCATGTATAACATCACTACTTTTCATTACCGGATAGGCGGATATATAGCTCTCTATTTTTACAAAACTACCCTTCATCTTCCAACATTGCAATATCCATTCATGTCCAAAACAATTAACCAATTTTTTGAATTATTTTTCACAAAATATGATAAATAACTTCGAGTAAAAATCATATTTCTCTACAATAACTTTTCTAATGCTCAGGTGCTCAGCCATGTTTTCTTGCAGTTCAGTCTATGACTCCTTCCTACACATGCACTCTATGTATGTGTATAGTAGCAACGTTAATTAAGGATAATATGGTAATTATCATTATTTTATTTTTAATTCTTTTTAATTATTATTATTGCAATTAACTCATGCCGGCAGGCGCTCGTCGCTTTTTTTTTTTTTTTTTTTTTTTTTTTTTTTTTTTTTTTTTTTTTTTTTNNTTTTTTTTTTTTTTTTTGCATAATTCAGTCCCTTATGATACATGGTATGTAGAACGCATGTATCAAAACATTTTTGGTTAGTGAGTAATATCCTCCATCAGTTATTTTCACACAATAATTTTATTTGAAAAATAGTCATACAAAGACTAATTATATGGAAGGTATATCTTCTGTCATAACCTTTTCCTTGGCATGAAATTTATTGAAATGTCATTACAATTATAGTGCCTTTTTATATTTTGATAAACTTATTTTTTGCTTTTTTTTTTTGTGAGGGAGAACAAACTGTAGACTGAAGGTTAAAAGTCTAAGGATAACTATAATTAATTTTTTTGTCATGGTTTGCATTAAGCATAAAAGTACGAACACTTAATTATAGTACAAGTCATTGTTTAGTTTATCATTAACTTAATTAATAAACACGATGTTGATGAATATTTCCTCCTTTATGTGTGTCAATGTTATTGGAACATAAACCAATAATGTGATCTTGAAATACCTTGAAAATTTGTTCGGGACTTTATGAATAAAATTGCACGGAATTTTTTTCGTGGTTATTTGCATGTAATAAAAAAAGGTGTAATAATATCTTCCGTTTAGTAGCCAAGTTTAATATATTTGATTTAATGGGTGTCATAAGTAATTTATCGTGGGTGAATCATAAATTATTATTTACAATGGGGCACACCAATATTGTGTTCATAGCTTTGAATTAAATATGTTTCCACAATAAATTAAAATGATACAAAAAAGTATTTGATAATATAAAGCTTCATAGACTTCACTAAAACATTAGGTGATTGGAATTTAGATCCAACACATTTAAGTTAGAGTAAGACCTGAATCTATGTATTCGTGCTATAAATGAAAGCAATCATCGATCCCATCACGATCCTCCGTTCTAAACATTTTCATTCAATTAAATATGTTATTTTTATTTAGGTAAATTATACATAACCCGTTATTGATTTGTCACGTTAAATACAAACTTTAACATAATCAAAGTAAAAAATTAAAATTAAAATTTTGCAACAGTGGCCACTGGTGCATAATTGGTTCTACAATGATCATGATAAAAGTTTGAAAGAATGGCTTGCATAATTTCATTTAATTAAATCTGAACAAATTAATTAATTAATGAAATACCGATAATTGGTATGCTCTCCATATTTGTAAGGAAATCTAACAGAAAATCTCATACATAGATTGTCAGATATCTCTTTTTATTTATTAGATTGCCTTATTAGGTCACTCATGCAACCTATTTTGTTTCTCCATTAAGATTAAGCTACACAAATCAAAACCATTCCACGATAATAAAAATATTATTAAGAAATTTTCCTTATTAATTATCTTCTAGGAAAGGTCAAATATACCCCACCCCCCATAAATGATTTTAATTTTTAACAAGAAATTCAAACTGAAAATAGTATGGTAGCTACGCAATTCTTTGAATGGAACTTGATATTGAAGTGAAATTTAAAACAAGCATGAAAGAAGTAAATAATTCTTGTTCACCATCATGTTACCGTGATGGTTGGTGTGGCCGAGCCCAGCCCACTGGGCCCATAAAGTAGTAGCTCCTGAAAATAATAATGTGGGCCTCTATCTGTGCGGGTCTGGCCCACTTTGCACGATATATGAAACGAAAATACTCATCAATATTTATGGTATTTTACTATTTTTTAATTAGCAGAGTGCGAAACTCATCAAGTATGTTGTTAAAACTTCACTCTACCCTGTTATTACTCTTTGCATTTATATATGTATGCATATATATGTACAAACAGAGTGCAAGCTGCATGAGGCTTTTTTATGGTAATATGATGAATGCGTATGTAGCTGACCTCACTTCATTATTTCAATTCATGATGGTGGGTAGATACCAATGTTACAGTGTATGTTGTATAGTGTTGTTTATTGATGATCACTCTGTTTGGTTGTTGAGAAAAATGATGGAAAAAATATGAAAATGACATCCTGAGACGATGAGTGTAATGGATTGTACAACCGGGTTACTGTGATCAAATCTATTTATTTACTTGTTGGATTGGTCAAGTTGATTGAATGTGGCTTAATTTTGATCAATTATTTCTGATTGGTATTGGAAACATTCGGTATTTTTTACTTAGTTTTTATCATTCGTGATGGTGTCTCCTCATTATGAACAAATGGGGTTACTCAGAATCAACATTGAATATCCCCTAAACTCATTTATAGACATAATCTATTACAAATTTCTCATTTAACCATTACTATGGTAGCTGGAGTTTGTTCAACAATCAGCAATTTTTTATTTTTTTCATTAAAAATTGTTGAAATGTAATTATTAATTGTTCAAATTGGGATGTCAGGACTGAACTCTGGCATTTCAGTGGGGACAAAATTTGTTCGATCTGATTCCCAGGTTATCTCCATTAGGTGTTCCTCTTTGCTAATTCTAAATGCAAGAGGTACTTCCACAACTGACTGAAGCCACCTAAACTTGCCTGGACAGCTATATACAGAAAGCAACCCAAGAAGGTAATAAATTCTCATCAGAAAAGGCAAAACATTGGTTGAGAAGTGACGACAAGCTACTTGTAGCAGTAATGAATCTATTTGGTGTTACATTTCACAGTTTGGTTGCCAATTAATTTGTGTCGAAAACAATATTACAAGGACCTTGCTGCAGAGAGTGTTAAGAAGAGGCATTGCAGCACAAAAATTCGCGATCATCTCTTCTTCTCTACACAAAAGCTCGAGAATTGAAAGAGTGACAGATGCCTTCATTTTTTCTTGGAGGAATAAAGTAATGTTTGACCTCCTCATACATCACAAGTTTCTCTTCACTTTGAGAGAATTAACGATAGATAATAATAATTAAATATTGTTAAAATTTAGGTCATAATAATGTTTAAAGTAAAATCAATTTTAGGATGATTAGAACTTTTATATTTGTGAACTTGAAAAAATGACTAAGATAACACAAAAAGTCTTTAGAAGAATCAAAAAAGAAAGAAAACAAATTATAAAGGCAACACGAATCAAATTATGAAGTCATCCTACCCTTTCTACAAGCTTCGTTGCTTCTTACTTTTACAAATACAGTGCACAACTAATCCAAAATGGTTCCTAGTACACATTTTCATTCATTGATTAGGAATTATAAATTCTTATGAATTTTTTAATTAACATGAGTTGCAATATGTGATTATCTTTTTTTATAAGTGTTTCTATCTTTTTTGGGAGAACCAATGCACAACTTTGCTCTAATTTTTGGTTTGGTCTATTCGGGTTTAAAGTTTGAAGTTTAAACCCGGTAGAAGCAACTAATCGCATTTAAAATTAAAAGCTAGAGTGTCCGTTTTTTAAGTAACAACGAAACGGTAACTTCCGGTTAGTGGAAAAGCGAGAGTAAGCGTATAGTAGCGATCCAGTGTGGCACAGCCTACACTCCCACACCTAATAAGCGAATCATTCCAAGCATAGTGAGACGACCACGTGACATAGCACGTGATCTATTGACGTGGAAATAATTTATTGGCCCAAAACTTATGCACGTGCAGTACACACCAGCAGTACTAGCTTATGCAACACCATCATGGGGACGGTGACAGTTAGAAACCTGAAAAAAAAAATGGTCAGTCCACTACTTTCTTTGTGCATTCCATTAAAAGTTTAAAACCTTCCACCAACTCCATTAAAACAAGTGCACAAAGCTTTGAAGCATACCCAGCTCAGCTCAGCTCCCAAAAGTGCTAATTTCCTAGAGAGAGAAGCAGTTCGTGAGAGAAAGCACCAAAAACAAACAAACAAACAAAATGCCTGTTGAAGCTGAAGATGTAGAGAACAGAGGAGTGAAAGACAGAGCACGTGCGAGCTACCCATCGTCTTCGTATGTGATAGAGGACACAGAGTCCCAATGGACTTCTTGGTTGGTGCCCATGTTTGTTGTGGTTAATATTGCTGTGTTCCTTGTGGTCATGTACGTGAATAATTGTCCCAAGCACAATTCTGGGGTTGAGGGCAGGTGTAAGTTAAGGTTTCTTGGGAGGTTCTCGTTTCAACCTTTGAAGGAGAACCCTCTCTTTGGCCCTTCTTCTTCCACGTAAGATATTTGGTTTTTCTTTCATACCCACTTTCCAATTTTTTCTTTTTTGTTTGTTGGTGTTTCCAAATTTGGTATTGCTCTCTTTTTGATTCACTTGATATGTTTGTGGATTCTGGTTAATTTGGTATATGCATATATGTACGTAAGTTTCAAATTTAGTATTTGCTCTTTTTAATTTGTCTGAAATTCAATGGCTCGTTATAACAAAAATATGGAATGGCTTGGGAAAACCTTATGAGTTCTGGGTTTTGATTGGTTTGGGTGAAAATTCGGTGGATATATATACACACTCGTTTAAGTTACAAATTTTTTTTTCTATAAATGCGATTGATTTGGGCTTATTGCTTATTGTTAGTTTATAGTTTTTTAAGCCTTTGAAATTCTTACTTCATGTTTCAGCTTACAAGGAATTGAGGGGGAATTGTGGTTACTAACTTACTACATTAGCTTCCTAGTGAAACTAGGCGATCTTCTGATTGTGATACGAGCTAGCGATATGAGTGCCACGTTGTTTCCTTTATGTATATCGTCTGTTTCATTTTATATATCCAGTGATTATGATTTTGACTGATTTTCTAAGACAACTTACGAAGTCCGGTTACTGCATATATATAAGCAGAGGGAGCTCCTAGGTTGGTTTTGTTGTTGGGTTGTCTTAGGCAGACTGCCCTTTTGAAGAGGCATATTTAGTTTCAATACTGAGAAACCTCTAAGAAACACTTCCGGGGTTGTAGCCTTGTACAGAGTTGTAGCAAAAAATTTTTTGTCTCAAAACTGCAGCCATTGCATACTCAACATAGTGCTTGTGAAAGCTAACTGACAATCTTTCTAGCATTTAAAATGTCCTGCTTTTACTGGAAGTTTATGGATTTATTACTTTTGTTATCTGAACTACTTGGTTCTTCCAATGAGTAACTGACCAAGTTCCAACTACATCTATTTTCAGAGTTGGTTTGTTTTGAATTTTGTAACTAATGCAACCAATATTTCTATTATTCTCTGAAAACTCTGTATGTTTTCAATTGAATACCTTATTATATCAGATCGCTTTATTTCTTAGCTACTTTAGTGTTTTCATTCCTGCCCCGTCTCCCTCAAACCTCATGCAGCTTTAATAATAAAACATCTTTTCCCACTTTCGAAGATTGGAGAAGTTAGGAGCTCTGGAGTGGACTAAAGTTGTGCATAGGCATCAAGGATGGAGGCTTGTCACTTGTATTTGGTTGCATGCTGGCTTAATTCATCTGGTTGCTAACATGCTGAGCCTGGTCTTCATTGGAATTCGCCTAGAGCAGCAATTTGGGTTTGGTAAAGCTTAGTATTATTTTGACTATCAATATCTTTTGAGTGTGTGTGTCTGTGTGGGAGGGAAAATAAAAGAGAATCTCATTATTTCCAATTGGATTGGAAGCACTTCTACTGGACTCAATAGTTGTTTTAATTTCACAGTGCGAATTGGAGTTATATACCTTTTATCTGGATTCAGTGGGAGCATACTTTCCTCCCTTTTTATTCGAAAGAACATCTCAGTTGGTGCCTCTGGTGCTCTTTTTGGGCTTCTTGGAGCAATGCTTTCAGAACTAATTACTAATTGGACTATTTATACCAACAAGGTAAGAAATGCTCTCCCCTTTCAACTCTGTACAGTGCTAGAAAAGGAAAGTGTTGATATTCTTAGTCATTATAACAGTATGAGCATTATGGTAGAATCAAATTCAATATTCGATTTCCTGGTTGACTTTAGCTTTATATGCTTCCACAGGTTGCAGCTCTTCTCACTCTCTTGGTCATCATTGTCATTAACCTTGGCCTTGGAATTTTGCCACATGTAGATAATTTTGCCCACATTGGTGGGTTTCTAATGGGATTCCTCATTGGGTTTGTCTTGATGCCCCGTCCTCAGTTCAGGTGGTTGGAGCAGCACAATCTTCCTGCAGGTGTCAATGTCGAGACCAGATACAAGGCTTACCAATATGTGTTATGGCTTCTTTCTGCTGTTCTGCTGATTGTTGGGTAAGTTACCATCTCTTTAAAACTTAAGAGTTTGTCATGGTCACAACAACTGGTACGGTTTTGGAACCCCAAGAAAAAGAAATAAATTTAAGCTATTTATGTAAAGGATCAACTAGGCTGTGGCTCATTTTCGTGTTATGGAAAATCAGGAAAGACATAACGTAATGAGTTTTTCTTCAAATGGTTGGAGTTATTTTGAAAGCCTTGTTATTAAACCATACATGCAGGTTGACAGTTGCATTGTTGATGCTCTTCCGGGGGGAGAATGGGAATGACCATTGCCATTGGTGTCACTACCTCAGCTGTGTACCCACATCTAGATGGGAATGTGAAGAAAATTAAAGACTCTTAGCAGAGACTTCTCTTTAATTTGGGTGAAGCCATATGGGGTTTTATTTCTCTCCTATGTAAATGCTTAGTTGTTTTAGAAACTGGTTTGCTTTACCTACATCATGGCCTGCTCAGGATATCAGTGTAATGTTGTATTTGTTTTGGATTGGATATTGAAATTTATGCCATATTTTATATACTGCTACATATACACTTGCAACCATTAATCTTCATTATATTGGCTCGATGTCAAAGTTGAGTTCAGTACCTGTTAGTTTTCTAATAGGAAAAACAAAAAATTTTAAAAAAGAAAAGACATCCTTAAAGTAGGAACCAAAATCACTAAAACAAGTCCACCTTTCCTGTTTATGTTTGTAAGCTAAAACGAACAATAATTAAAAACTAATAGACACTGGCGTCGCCCGGACTCGAACCGGAGACCTTCAGTGTGTTAGACTGACGTGATAACCAACTACACCACGACACCTTGATGTTAGGAATTTCCCCAATATATCTTCATATACGAATATATTGGCTAGGCCTCTAAAAGACTCATACAACCCTTATGAAGACCACACGTTCTTTATTTTACACCAACCCAACGTTACCTGCAGTATAAAAAACTGTTTGCGTACCAAACTAGTAGGGGGAGGTATCCTAAAAACAAAAAAACTAGTAGTGAGGTGGAGGTTGATGGAATTTGGCAAAATGGGGAGCCATAAATTGATGATCGGAGTGTTGGTGTTGTCGTGGACGGTAACATTGGTGTCTAGCACCGTAGAGTGCTCGGCGGTGACCGCGTTGGTCTCAACTTGCTACACCTTTATCACGTACGGGACACCAGACCCCTTTCCGGGGTCTCCATGCTGCAATGCCATGGCCAGTTTGAAGGTTATAGCAGACACTATTGAAAATCGGAGATTTGCATGTAGATGCTTAATGGGTCTCATTTCCACATACAACCCAAATGCCTATGCTATTGCTACTTTGCCAGACTTTTGTAAAGTCTCTTTGGGTTTCAACATCGATCCTAATACTGACTGCAACTCGTAAGTTATAATTATTACTCTCTTTCACACACACAAAACCACCACCTACTCACTCTAATGCCTCAATGGGTCAGCCTAAAATTTCTAATAATGTTTATATCGTGATGCAGCATACAATGAGTTGGGCAAACTGAACGAATGGGACTATATGAAATGAAGAGGAGGGAGATTCCAGTTTTGGGCTGATGAAAAGCTGAATAAGTGACCGTTTTAACACCTAGATCTAGATCCGACTTGTACAAAACTAGGAATTATGGAAATTGTTACGTTTATTTTACACTATCACATTGCCCTCAAAAAAAATTTACACCATCACATAGCATAAATATATATAATTCAAGTTGGCCTATAAAGATTTGATTACTTCATTATTCAAAAGTTGTAATGCTTTCCTTGTGCACTGGAAAACTGCTTCAAATATACGAGGCTGAATATGGATTCGGATTACAGTTAGTTAGTTGTTGTCCAAATACTTAAGTTGAATACTTATCTGTATTTGAGTTGTTCTACACTTATACATCATATCACATAGCATATATATAATTATAAATCCATTTGCTTACATATTAAACCATTTCAATGAAAATCAGAAAGTGAATTAACAATCCTTATGACATTTGAAAATATTATCCTCACAACATACCAGTCACATTTTCATAACAATTCACAACAATGCTACTAAGACAAGATAAATTTCATATGGAAATCTTAAGAAAGTAGTCAAATCTATACTATAACTTAAATTAATAGTTCTTATAACATTTTCATATGAGAAGGTTTAATAAAAAATAACAAACAAACGACCAGAGATCTCAATGGAGCAACAAAACATGAAAAAACGAAAATCATACCGGCCAATTGGTGGAAATAGAGATCTAACCAAACAAAATAGCTTGCCAACTTTTAATTATAAGAACTTAAATAAGAAGATAGAGAAGAACTTTGTCAGCTATCTTGCTTGAAGAGTTGGTACCACCCAAATTGGAGGTCGCCTGGCCATATCAAATAGAGTCTTGGGGTATGTCTTGTACGGCTCTAGAAATCTTCGATTCTTGATATCATATACACCAAAATCAAAAGGTGCACATGGATTAAACCACATGCATTGATAATCATAATTGAAATATATTGTATTCGACAAACACCCTGAAATATTTGATGCTAAAACAGAAATTGTAGAGTTGTCACCCACAAAAAGAGAAATATCACCTAAACTACTCTTCTCAATCCACTTATCCTGTTCGAAATTCAATTCGAAAACTTTGATTTGTGTTGTTATATAGGTGCCACCTATATCATTAATATATCTTTCAACCATCAAGAATTTTGTATCATCTAAATTCACAAGATATCTCTTTGTGTTGTTATCTTGGCAAAAGCCTTGTGTAACATATTTCACACCCACATTAACATATTTTGCACCCAAATTGGAAGGTGAAATAAAATCAAAAGATAAAAGTTTGCTCCAATGATCAATAGCATAAAATTTATCTTCAATGGAAACAACTTCGTCAATTAAGCGCCTCCGTTTATTAACATAAGTCCATGTTGTGTCTTTGGTAAATCTAATGAAAGCCAACCCAAGACCGTCCTCATGTATAACCACAACAATGCAATCATTTGCATTTAATATTGGGTCTGTTGAAATTGTAGCCTTGAAGACATAATAGTAACAGTGTGGAACCCAATCCCCATCTGGAGAACTTAGTGGAGGAAGGCGAATGACTGAATTTATTTTCTCTTCCGTCCCTTTAACCCTAGAGAATGGGTTTACCAAATTTACTTCATAATTTTCTTCTACATTTATTAGCCATCCTTTTGAAGACCCACAAAATCGTTTATTCGGCAAGCTTAATTGCACTTCAACAACTTTGCTTTCCATGACATTATATATATTCCACGTATCTTCTTGGTCAGTGGAAATCAAAAGCATTTGAGGTTGATGTCTACTTGACAACATATGATTATTCTTTGCCACACACTGCCATGACATACAAACAATATTAAATCGCCAATAACCTGACAACGAATAATAACCTAGTAACGGCACTAATTTCTTTAAAATTAAATTCAAAAAGTGCTCAAACAATTCTGTCCAATCTCAAAAAGAAAAAAATCTTTTTACAATCAAAATATCGAAAGATTAATTTCATCCAAACTATTATTATTAATTTTTTCAAATCAGCAAAACAAAATTAGACATATTAATCAAACCCATATGCCAGATATTATGGAAATTGAAATACATACAAAATACTATTCCTAACTAATGCTAAATTAGGATTTTACCATTCTATAAACTTATTTTTTCACTTAGTAACAATTAACCAGTATATGATTGTGTTTATGCGAGAATAACACTTGACACCACTGCATATTCCTCAAATCCCTCGACCATAATCTATTGATCTAGGGATATTTAAGTTACTTTTTGCAATTAATTTTCTATATTATTTTTTATATGTAAAAATATTTGCAGTATATGATATCACATTATTTGATCTTATGGAAACTTAGTAATAGTATTAACACATATATATACTGAATCTGAAATTAAAAAAATAGTCAAGCATGTAATGAAAGCATTAGGTTTATAAATGTAATTTGATATGTTTGAAAGATTAAGATATATATGATGATAGCAACAATTTGGAAAATTTTTGGGAAAACATACCTGAGTCCATAAGTTTAAACCTTGCTCCATGTGAATGAGGAAAGCCAGTTATGAACTATATATGACAAAATAATAAGCAATCGGCCCTTTATTTATAGGGCAGCATTCTACGTACTCCTTTTAAGAATAGGAAAAGTATTTAGTTTAAGAAAAACAAAAATAAAAGACTTGCAACTTGCAAGACCGACAACAGCCCTAGAGGATATATAGGAGAGAGACCCGGCCTTTTTGAGTCATATGGGTGACACTTTAGACTGTGAATAGACATTGCCTGATAATAAAAGCCAAACATTGCCCCATTACATTGGACTAGTGAATAGAAATGGAAGAACATGCAATATCACCTACGATTGGCACTCCCAAGTCTATTAAAGCCGGTAGAGCCCAGAAAGGCTTCATTTCGTGAGTCAGCATCAAAACCCAAATCTGAACAAGTTCGGGCATCCCAAAACTCTTGAACAAACTTTTTTGTGAAGCTATATTTCTCAAATTCTAGCCTTTGCCTTGGGACACTCTGTGACCTAACCTTAGCCCGGAAAGATTCCGTATTAGCCATGTAGTTAGGGTAATCTGCATACCCATTAAAGAAACCCCACGAGCACTCACTCCTTGCTGGTGTGAAGTCACCTCTTCTGGAACTACTTCCAGCTCTAGATGATGCACTAAAAGCTTGTGGGCTGTTCTGAACAGTCCTTAAAGCTGCTTCATCTTTTCCTATAGAGTATTTTAGAGACCTCAATGATAGGATGTCTGTAGACGCTTGACTTGCAATCAAGTTTGCTTCTTTCGTCATGTGTTTTGATGGAGATCTTAATGTCATCAAGCTCTGATTGTAATGATCTGAAGACACAACATTCTGTGCTGTTTGAAAGGTTCGCGTTCTTCGTTGGGAGCCCAAGTGAGGCTTCCAAGTATCTACTTCAAGAATCTTGTCACCCTTCTCATCATCTACTTGGTCATATCTCAGTGAAGCATCTCGACGATTGTTCCATACACTTTCTTCCATCCATCGGTCAAACCAACATGATTCCAGCCGTCTTCTGTCTACATTTATGGCATCTCTTACGTTTGAATTTGAACCACATCTCTGGATTTGTTGGAACAGAGGAATTTGATTAAAATGCAGTGTCATCTAACCTTTATGAAAGATATCAACATCTTGTTCAAGAAATTAAAGTTAAAAAATGTCTGGAGATTGAATAATTAAAGAAAAGTCCATTAAAAAAAATTCATGATGATCGTTTCAACCTTGCTACATAGTGTCTTTCAGAGTTGTTAAATTTAGTAGGAAGGTATTTAATAATTAAATGTAAAACATCATATGGTGGAAGGTCTTAATCAAATTCTACAAAGACATTACCTTCAATATTGATGGCCCATTCAATTTGCTGGTAGAATGTGGTGATTCTGACATGATTGAGCGGCTTGCACGTGCTCGGGCTTGGACTCGGACCAATGTCTGCATCCGGCGGAGCATGTCTGCTGTTTGCTTTCTCACAATGTAGCCTCTCACCAATGCTTGCAGCTTCACCAGTGCCTTAAGTGCCCTTAAAGCCCTCCTTGCCTAGTTTCCAAAGAACCACATCATCAATATCTTCCCATATTAATCAGTATAATTAATCACACATCGAATGTATGAAATGCATAACAACTACAACGATCTACTTTATCTATAATTATATGGATACAACTTTCAGAAAGGGAGAGGCTTGTGGAGGAAATCATGATCTACCAATATAATGTGCTTAATTTAGTAAACTACTTTAGAAAAGAAGATCGTCCACAATGTGGATGAGGGGTAAAAGTACAAAAATCATACCCAACTCGGTTTAAATTTGAACTTAAAAAGTAGAACAACAACAGCTAAAAAAAGCAGGAAAGTAGGATCCGCAAGTAGAAGCTGGAGGTACTAATGTAGACTATGTAGTAATGTGCATTCACAGAGACCAAAGTCACATTTATACGAAATGACGGCTTTGCCCTACAAAAATTTAATCGTAATTCTCCAATCAGTGGCGTGCAAGTCATCATTTTTAAGGACGAAAATACCAAAATATCCCTCGGCCCGCACACCACAGTTTTACACGTACGAGTCGAAGAACAGTATCCATGCTGTGATACAACAGAGAATCACTGCGCATACTCTGACATGACACATCAACTGGCCAGTGACCACACCAGTGTCGGCGCACTTCTTATTTTTTGTTTTTTGTTTTTTGTTTTTATTTATCTATTTGGTGAAAAACTCTGTTCATGAAGCTTCAGGAACAGTTCCCTCTGCCCTCAAGCCCATGTTTGTTTCCCGAGAAAACCCTTCGAAATTGAATAATAAAATAAAAGAGCCACAAGAACAGAGAAGAGAAATTTCCTTGAAAAATAGATAATTGTGATTTTCAAAGGTTGAATTCAGAAATCCAAAAATTATCTATTTTCCAATATTATTATTAGCGAGAAAACAGAGCAATAAGAAAATAGAATAAAAATAAAACGAATCATTCAAAAAGTCATAGACTGGTTGCATTCGATCAAGTAACTAGCATCAGGAAAGTAATTTAAGCTACATCCCAGGGGCAGTAATGGAGAAAAAAAGTTCAAATACCAACTAACCAGGTATCTCCTGAAACTGGACTGTATCTTAACGGCCGCCAGGTGGAGGCTCAGGTGAGCTGGCACCGATACGGGTAGGCTAATTTGCGCCGAGTTCCCCCCAGCTCCGGCACCATTAGTGAGTCTGACGACCTCAGCCGCCGCATGAGCTGCAGCGAGAGCCGCCTCAGTGACGGCAGCCGTAGCCGCGGCTACCGCTATGGCGTGCTTGTTGGCGTCCAAACCCCCCCATCCTTGAGCTGACGTGGAGGCGTCGTGGAGGTTGTTAGAGGCAGAGGTAGAGGTAGTCCTATCCTTGACGAAGCTCCACCTCTTCTTGTCCTTGGCCGTCAGCGAAGAAGTGTTGTTGTTGTTGTTGTTGTTGGGCCTTTCGGGGCCGAAGAGTCGCCGGAAAAAGCCCATGTCTCATTTCTCGGAATGGCTTTGGGGATGAGGGAAGCTAGTAAAGTGAGTAGGTGAGTGAGTGATGGAGATGAATGATATTATGATAGTAAGATATAAGCCTCTCTCTCTCTCATCGAGTCTTTTGGGTTTGGGAAAGGGAATGTGATTTGTGGGGAACATTTAATAAGACGCGCGTTTAAGGGGCAAGTAGAACACGCGCCACCGTTTATTAAAAACTGGAGGGTAGGGTAAAGAGACATTCTTTGTCGCCCAGTTAGGAAGTTGGAGACTGGGACCCACGCATTTAAAAAGTCGAATACAAAGATCTTTGTCATGAGCGGTCTAAATGAGTTGCGAATTTGCATGATGGGCTAAAATGAGCACAATCCATTTGCTCAATGTTGGTCCATAGGCCCATACGAATATACCCCCCTCAGAATCGAGCTGATTACATAAGACATCTCACACATGACATGACACGTGTAACAGTTGAGAGAAAGGGAACACAACAGTAAGCATCAATCACAGCACGTTGAGTTTTCTGTATATAAACTTCATTTTGTATTTGTAATATTGGGAGTTGATCTGTTGGTGAAGAGGTTCAGACATAATCACACTCCATTACTAGATTAGAAAAATTAGGCTGTTCAAACTCTACAGTTTATAACATGCATACATTTTTTTCGAGAGAGAGCGGTTTTCAAAGGTCTTTCCCTTTACTTGGGCTCAAGATATCAGAAGCTCTCTATCTGCTATCAAAATGCAAGAAGGAAGATGAATGTGGATGTTGGACATCAAGATCCATTGCCTACAGGAAACCACGAAGCAAAATAATTACCATGTATATATACTGGTTATAACTTAAATAAAAGTTAAGAACCAACTTAATGCAGTCTTTAACCTTTACTTCTAATTACCTGCCTCAATTCAGGGGTGCTTGTTACTGGCTCTTGGTATGTGCCATTGATCAAAGGTTCCTGCAGGACAATGAGTATACACAACTCAGTTACTACAAATACCTCAGATAAGGTGAATATATAATTGTCTGTAAACAACTACCTGAAGCAATAGAGATTGGCCAGGTGAATCGTGTTGGTTAGAAAAGAAGTTTTGGGGTTGGTACATGTTAGGATTGGATTGGTGGTCCATGGTCAGATTAGCTTGTTGGTATATACACTCAACCTCTGGATTCGCTTCAAAATTGTACAAACCCTGTGTAATCAACAAAGAAGGATCAAAACCTTAACATATGTAATATCAGAAACTAAACAAGATCATCTATATGTTATGGCATGTCTGTCATGCCATAATTGCCACGACTGCAAGCTGAGACTGACCTGCATAATGGGATTTGCTGTTGCGACTTGAGGTGAAGCATACACTGGTGGACTTGAAATGCACGTAGCAGTATTGGCATTTTGTGGGGATGCATCTACATTCTGAATTCTTTTTGGGCTAGGGAATTTGACATTCACATTTGTTAAATGATCTCTGTCAGGGACAGCTCTCTCCTTTTCTTTTGCTCTGTTTATTCCATTGTCATCCTTATCCTCAAATGCATTTTCATCTAGAAAAATATCGGCATGTTCACTATCTGAAGCATTTGCAGCTGTGCTACTTGAGGTGACAGCTTGAGCATCCTCAGGTTTTAATGTCAAGATTTTCTCCACACCTTCCATCAGTTCATCAAGTTGTCTGGCAGCAAAGTGAAATGCTTCCTCAGATTCAGAAGCCCTAGCTGATAACATAAGAATTCTGCAGCACAGATCTCTGTAACGGCTTGCCACAACAATTTTACAGTTATCATTGCTGGTGGACACATGACTTCCTCTTGCACTTCCTAATCTTGCATCTTTTTTCCATCTCTTCAAGATATATTTGGAGGGGACAACTTTTATATTCCTGTGATCAAGCACTTTAAGAGAATGGCTACACAGAAACCCAACACACTCAAATTTCTTACAATCGCAGATAACTGTGTCATCTGCAGAATTGAATGTAACAGTGTGTTGTCGAGTTTGCCCAAATATGTTGGCTTTGTACTCAAACAATGACCCATTCTCACTGCATTGGTTAACAACAATATTTAAGCACTTCTCATATTCTCGCTGAAATACTTCAAATGCCCTTGGGGTGTAAACATCACTTTCATGCTTTAACAAAATCACATTCCCCATTAGTCTTGGCAGACAGCGGTTCATTTCATCGATAGCTTCTATTTCTTTGTAACGCTGCTCATCTACCACCCTTTCGAAATGCTTAAAAAAACGAAGCAAATCAAGGTCAGAATTTAGGTAAGTTTTCAAGCCATTAAATAAACTTTCAACCAGATGTGATCCTTTCAGGTCAACAAAAAAAGTATTCCTGCCATATACCACAGCCCATTTCTCTCGTTCTCTAAACATCCATTTTAACCAGTCATTCTGCTGAAGACCATAATTGTCCAGAATAGCACCCCAAGCACAAACAAAATCTTCTTCATCTTTGTGGTCATATATACAGTTTTTGAAATCATTAGCGAAAGACTCAGTATCTTTTACCATGTGGCTAAGGTGTCTGAGAGCATTTTGGCACATTTGCCAGGTGCATATACGATGGTCTGTTTCTGGTAAGATTGAATTGATTGCCTCGACAATTTCTGCATCTTGATCAGTAAGAATGGCCTTTGGTTTCTTCCCAGACATTGCCTCCAAGAAAGTTTGAAACAGCCACTTATAAGATTCAACAGTATCATCATATAAAAGTGCAGCAGAAAAGATCACCACCTGTTTGTGATGATTTACCCCTATGAACTGAACAAATGGAAGAAAATTCTTGTCTGTTCTGCAAATTGTGTCCAGACAAACCACATCCCCAAAATGATCATAATCTGACACCATATTATCATCTGCCCAAAATATGTTACTTACTTTATCATTAGTATCAACCTGTATTGCATAGAAAAATGATGGGTTTTCAAAGTGCTGCCTTTGAAAGTAATGCAGTAAACGTCCCACCTCTCCCTCCTTCATATCTTGGGTCCTTTCAGATTGAAGATAATTGTCATAATCTAAGGCGAAACTATCAAGAGAATCCCTGACTCTAAATCGTCCATTCATTGATTCAAATGCCGACTTTGACAGTGGTCCCAAATCTTCTACCAAGTCAGCATCAGCAACTTGAGGAATGCTTAGTTCCCTTTGTAGTGGTAATGTTTGAACAATAGTTGGTTTTACATTGTCATGATTGTGCTGCTCCTCAAAATGTGTAACCCGGTATCTACCATCAGGTTGACGAGTAATGATCAAATGTGCCAAGCAACCAGTTCTTGTTTCTTTCCGATGTTTCTTTACATTAACATCTCTTTTGTCTTTCCGTCGATAACCCTCTTTGGAACAAGTGAACTTCCTAGAAACCACCTGACCATGTACCTTACTCCTATTCACCCAGTCTTTCCGAACATTAAAACCCACCAACCTGGCGTATCTATTATAAAACTTGTAAGCATGTTCGTCAGATTCGAACTCTGTACCAATTTTTAATACTGCATCTGTAACATCTTCGTTTCTAGAGGAAAGGGTGGACTGAATGCCATTGACATGGACAAGATTTGGGCTGCAACAGTCCTGCTCCACATTCAAGTCCAACTTTTTTGTTGTTTGAAGTCCAACATCCATGCTTTCCTCATGAACACTACCAAAATCATCATTATCCTTTTCCATTGACCTTCATTATGACATGGACAAAACATTATATGTCGAAAAAAATAAAAGAAGGAAAATGTTTAAAACTCTATGGCTTCTGTATGGGTTTACTGCATAATTTTGTTGTTAGAACAAGAAATGAAGTAGATACAAAAATGAAATTTGAACCCGGTTTAACTTTATTCCACCTGATTATATTTCATAAATGATTCATACTGGGTTTTCAGAATAAGTCATGACAGTGAAAACGCATTCTTGCGAAATGCGAATTGAACTCTTACCTTGTATACGACATATACAGTGCTTTTTGCTGAAGTGAGCACACCGGCAATTGCATTCAGTCAATCACATAAAGGCCAGTTATACTTTGAAGGAAGCAACAAGCTCAGATTTTGACATTGGCCCATCCAATGCCACATCCACGGTGCCCCAATATCACATCTGATAGAGACTAGTTGGGAATTCAAATTCCAAATTCCTGAGGCTTTTAGTTTGAGCTGATGGTGAGAACCAAAACCACTTTTCTACTTACCCGAGAAAAACTCCTTCTTTCCTTTCAGCTTCAAGCCTTCAAGTGCAAAGCCTTGGTCTTAATAATCCGATTTCGGACGACGCCTATGATAGTTAGTGGTGTAGTCGTGAAGCTACTTATTACTCGTCTTCCTGGAGGAACAAACAAATTACAGCAGCTTAGGGCTATGGATAGGTTTTTGGGAAAAAGGGAAGTGTAATTTTGCAAAGATTGAGTACGTTGAATTTAGTTTTCGAAAAGTTTGTAGCGTTTAATGCAATTTACTAAAAGTATGTGGTAATTTCCGTTGACATTGTGGATTTAGGGGTTGATTTGGGATTTATGGGATTCGTTGGGCCTAGCTCCCAACGACAATCTTCTTGGTGTCGTTGGAAATAAGAAGTAAAAAAGACATTAATATTGACCAATTAACAAATTTCTTAAGTCAATCATTTCATTTTTAATTACTTTATAAATTTATCTTACCACTATGGCCAAGCAACCCATTGATACACCTTCATTAATTTTTGCACATATAATTGACCATATATTAAATATAAAAAATTAAAGAAGAAAAGATGTTGGATAACTTAATAGAATTATGATAGCTAGTTATTATTGACTGATTGCAAAATGATCACAAACCCCTAGTTGTTCTCCCTTCGCCTCAAGGGGCATATTCTATTTTAATTTTATTAAATAACATTAAGCTCTCTCTCATCCCCAAATCATCATAGATTAGAGAACACATTTGAGAAAAGAAAAAAAAAAAAGCAAAATGGTGAAACTTGAACATTATTCCCTTGGCAGTAGTGTTGTAGTCTTCTTATCAGTTCACATCTGTAAGTGGATGAGAAAATAAAAGAGAAAAAATCATCAGAAATAAAAATAAACAAACAATTATAATATTATAATTGATGTAAATTTGACTTGATATATAATCAATATTAAACATTTTTTTGTTGGAGAAAGGAAATTAAGTTAGAAAATTAACCACAAGTGACGGGTGCGAGATTGCACTGAGTAGGAAGTTGGGCAGCGACCCTGATAGTGTTGCAGAGGCAGTCATGCTGCACAGCTTGGAGTGCCCCACAACAATCAGAGCTGGGGCTGGTGTTGGTTGAACCTGGCACCACAAAGGGTGCACACACATTCAGGGAGCTCAGCGAAGCCGTACAGCTGCTCTGTGCCTCAGCCCTCTGGCTCTGCACTGCCACCCCAATCAACAGCACAAGCAATGTAGCTTGCAAGCTGAGACAGATCAGAGACTTGAAGGTTCCCATCACTATACTTCTATTAGCTACTTGTTTATGTATTCGTATTTTTAATTCTTTGTGGATCCATCTTTTAACTTTTATGTCCATTTATAGTGTGAGCATGTTGAGTAACAATAGCCAAGAGCTGACTCTATGCATGAATCACCTAAGGGCTCATTGCGTTGGATGAGACAATTTTTGTGGGGAAAACTCATGTACATTTCATGGGCCATTTAATGGGTTTTAAGAACCAAATTTAATTGAAATTTTTTTGGGAAATAAATTACTACATTAAAAAATCTCTTGATTTTGTTCTTATGGTTAGAATTCCCATTTGATGAATTCAATTTATATCTACAATTTATTATCCCAAAAACTTGTTTAGCCCAAAATCACCTTGCTAAACAAAAAGCCCAACTGATCGATTTATTCCAAGAACCCTTGTTGGTCTGGAAGAAAAATGCCCAATCAAAATTGGGTCGTGCAGTGTATCAAATGAAGTGAGAAATTCAGAATTGGGTCAAAAAAAACCCTTCCATTAATCTAATATGAAACAGTTTACAATGCAGCTGGAAGAGCAAAACCATTTTGCCACCGCTACGAAGAGTTGGGTTCGTTTTTATCTTCTTCAGGTGCAGCTGGAGCCGTCCAATACTTTTTCACTGCAAACAAAAGCTTTTCTCTCACATGAGGCCCGTCTTCATGATCTAAAATTTGGCTATCCCAGTTCATTGCATCAACGATGCTCTTGATCTTCACCATCATATCTACATCGTCTCGAATAATTATGCTTCCTTCTGGCCTAAGAATTCTGTCCATTTCTAGCAAAATGTCTTCCATTTCGCATCTGCAACACAAATTGAACAATATTACATGTTATTATAGTCACAAACGATTAAAACCATATATTAATTATAAGTATGCATGAACTAGACAATAAATTTCACTTCACCTATTATCGTAGAGGCTAAACACTGAATCTGCATGAATGAGGTCATAGGTTCTTGGATATGTAGACATTGCTTCACACCTGAAAAGTTCAAAAAAATAAATAAATAAATAAATCAACCCAAATTCATTTAAATAACCTATACAAATTAACTTTGTACTAAAAGTATTATTGAATTTACCAATCTTGATATGTTCCAATCAATCCACGTTCGTAGATGACACCAAGTGTGTTGACCTTAGCATGTTCAGGAACCACATTCATAACCCACAAAGGGTTATCAACCAGGGCAGCAGCAAATCCACCCAAGTTTGCATTCATATCCAATAGGTTTCTGTACCTTCCAGGTTTGCCAAGCTGGTTGTTCACTGACTTATAATATGATACCCTTTTGTTCCATAGTTCTGAGTCTTTTTGAAAATCTTCAGGTGTGACATCTTCAACAGTTCCCTTACTAATTCTTGGTGGGATTGCATTTAGTCTCTCTGGCCATTTTGCCAATTCACCTCCTGCAGTTTCTTCACTGTTGGATACTTCTGGCAAGGGGGTCAAACAAGTTTCCAAATTTGTGTACCTGAAAACAAATAAGTAAAAACTTGATCAATTTTCATTATAAAGCATGCATAATATTGTAAACTGATGAGTGAAATGAATAAGTAGATCGATGAGTACAAACCAGGCTCTATCAGGATCTTGAGCAGGACAGAAATCTTTGAGATTCTTGTCAAGTTTATTATCCGATTTGCATTCTAAATGGTTGGTGGGTTTTTGCCAAATTGCAATGTCATCTTTCTCCACCAACTTCTTCCAGCAAAGGCTCTTGGCTACATTCTCTATTCTAGTCTGCTCATCATTCAGATCCTCTTTTGTCCTTTCCCAACCCTTCCAATATTTGGCCCAACGAATTGGTGGGCCTGATAGAATCCAATACCCACCAGGACGTAGAACTCTATCAACCTCAGTTAGGTAAACCCCATCTATATATACCATTCATAAAGAAACGAAATTGCATTAATGACTTTTATACATAAAAGCTAGCTAACACTTATATATGATACGCAATAATAATCAACCTATGTGAGTGTCGCTTTTATTGAAAATTGAAAATTAAGAATCTGAAATAGTGGTACCATATTCAGCCCAAGGAATGAGGCAACGAGAGCAATGAGCCATGTCAAAGGCCCTAGAAGGGTAAGGTAGTCGCTTTGATGCAATGACTCCAATGAGTGCGGGTACCCCTCGCTCTAGAGCAAATTGGACTTGGCCCTCATGTGTGTCTCTTGGCGCGAATGACATTGTTAGGATGTTTCGTGACAACAAGTAAGCTCCCCAACTAGCAACCTGCACGTACAATATTATAGAGAATGACATCAAACCACTGCCACGTGTTCAACCCTGCAAGAATGACTTCTTTAACACAGTAATACATTAAAAGTCGCGTATCTAATCAGATCTTCTTTGACACAGCCAAAATCTCTCAAAAACTTGTTTTTCTTCCTAAGAATCCCTTCAAAAGTTGCAATGTCATAAATCACAATTATTAGGGTGGATAATGGATATCTCAGATTCTGAGAAATTAATTTCCTAGCAATTCAAAAAGAGTAATGCTAGAGAAAAGAAAACACAATATATATATTAGTTATTAAATCTATGATTAGATAAAAGAACTAATTATTTATAAACAATATATTAAATTAGAATTAATCCCCAATAATGATTAAAATAAAGAAATGACGTGGATGGCAAAAAAAGGAAAAGAAGTAAGGTAATTGTGGTTGTTACGTACGTACCCCACAGCCTGTATCAATGGCGGTCCGGATAGAGCCGTCCTGGAGATTGATGAGGTTCCCAATATCATCAATATATTTATCAGCACCATGAGGAAACATGGTCCCTCCTCCGGGAAACCTAAAGCGGTCCCCTTCGTATATGATCCAATTCTGCACGGCCTTCTCCACCGTCAGCTCCTTGTGCGGCACGTTGGCGTACCATGCCAGATCCCTGCTCAACGGCCACGCGAAAGGGTTCCGGTACCCGTGGGGTGCCGGCACGCGACACTTCACCACCTCCTCTTTCGCAGGGCAGTGTCTCTCCCTGTATATCAGCCTGTCTCTTTTGAATTTCAATGACCTCCTCGAGTCCTCGCACGGCGTGTACTCGCTGTACTTGTCATCACACGGCGGGTAGGTTTTGGGGGTGCTGCCGTCAGGCAATGCTGTGGCGGTGGAGTTGTGGTGGGGGAAGAAATCTAGGGTTTTTTCTGTTGTTGTTGTGGTGGTGGTGGTGGCGGGAGTGGCAGTAGCGGCGGGCTTGCATGGGAGTCTGAGGCCGGTGCGGCGCGTGGAGGATGGGGTGACGGGGGTGTGTTGCCAGAGGCCGACGTAGTAAGAGCAAATGCAGAGGAAGAGGATGAGAGGTAAGGCGTAAATGTTGGGTTTTCTCCATGGGAAGAGAGAGGTTATTGGCTTGGAGGGTTTGGAGGTGGGATTGTATGGAGCTTCATTTTCATGATGATTAGAGGAAGCCATGGGTTGCTAGCGTTGGTGGAGTACTGTTTGTCAATTTCAATATTTAAGGCCAGGGGTTTGGACTTGATGAGGATGAAGAAGGATTAGAGAAATAGGTTTAACTTTTTCAAACCTATTTCTCTAATCAAAGTTCATTATCTCTCTAATCATGTTGTTGGCTTGGGTACTAATGAGTTGTTTTTTTTTGTTTTTTGAATATATAGACAAATGAAATGCCAGAAAGTTGACCTTTAGCCAATTTTGGCTATTTGCCCTATTTCTTTCTATTGAAAAGAGTCATGACACTTGTATATGCTTATAATTACCCTTACTCTAATTTAAGATATTCCGATAAAAGAAATGTGGCTTAAAAATTCTGCTTTTGCACAATAATAGTTGATGTGTTGCATCACTTGGTGCCGTTGATTGTGTTAATTTCAAAATTTGATTGACGATCCAGGATTTTTCTTGATCTGATCGGACATCCCACGATTGACAATTAATGTGGCTTCCTAATGGCACGTTCTAGGGAAGGAAGGAGGAAATTGTAAGTGTAAAAAGTGGGAGTGAGATTCGTGAGAAGGATATTTGGGAGATATTAAAAGGCATCGTGATTGTTTACTTAATTGGAATAAATAATAAATAATTCATTTCAATAAGTACAATTTATTTGTCTGATTTCAAATTGGAATTGGATGTGGGCCTGTATGATTCCTGTCTAGTTGATTATTCCCCAGATGAACACCGCTCCTCCACCAGTACTACCTATGCTACATTAAATTGTTTGTATATACAGAAACTAAGGTTTTCATATTAATTGAAACTATAATGCTAAGTCAAATTTCTTAGTTTTGTATGTCAATGGTATATATATATGGCTACATTCTTATGATCAATCCCAATCATAAAAAATTAATAAATAAATATAATGATCAATCATACTATATCTTCACGAATCACAAATTAATGAAATTATGCACTTTGCTGAAGTAATTGACTAATAGGATTCAACTTGCAAATTTATTAAGAAGAATAAATAAAGAGAATTAAAGTACTACTTCTTTATGCTAGCTACATTTCTTTTTTCTTTTATATATGGTTCATATATACGATCGAATAGTCTCTTACATATAACATATATGGCTATTTAGCAAATACATTGTTCATATATTTGTATAATGAAATATTGATATTGCGATATGTGATGTACTACTTAAAAGATACAACATTATCAAAAATTCCAGGACTTCTTTTCTTAGTGATCATCTCTCAATCTGTAATTAATTAAGTTGTGGGATCGATTGTATGGTCCCAACACTCATTCATAAGATCGATTGATAATATTGGAGAGGTATATAAGATAACATTGTCTATTAATTGGATCAAAACAAACAAAATTGTAAGATTCTTTTAAACCCGACAATATAGTCGGTAGATCATGGTGGGATCGATCGATGTCTGGAAATTATTTATTAGTTTAGCGAATCAGCCTCCACATGCACTACGTACGTACCGTTTAATTAGCTTTTTCACTTATCATTGTTAGCTTCTGCAATGGACCAAAGCCCGCAACTATATATCCACTAAAGCTAATTAGAGTAATCTTATAAAGAAACTAATTAGAATTAATGAACTAATAAATATTTATCGACTGTTCCACCTTCTGTAGAGATATATTTATCTGGCTTGGTTAATTAGCAAAAATAGATCGGGCGGTCAAGCTAGGCCTCAAGGGCAAGTGGGAAAAAATTCAATGCAAAATTATTGGGTGCATGAAAAGTTTAGTAATTAATAGCTAGCCAGTTATGGAATATCGGATCACTTGGTTTTCGATCTGTACGTCGTAGTTGGCTGAAGGAGTGTACCAAAGAACAATGTGGATGTGGTCAACGGACTCAACTTGCAAATATATATATACTAATAACATTGCATCAATGTGGTCGAGTTGGTTTTTCTTTATATTTGAAAATTAGTCAAGCTGTCAATCTAATTTGTTAATGCATTTAAATTAGGAGACAGAATATCAAGGCTGTGTTCTAATTAAGGAAGCTGCCACGGACTAACATATATATATGCCTCCAACTGCTCTGGTTAATTTATCTTATCGATCTCAAGATCATACCTGGCCCTCTTAATTAATCTTATTTACCATACTTCCATTGTATCTCAGGATGGTTTAACTTCGATCATAATATTTACGATTAAATAAATTCCAGTTTCCTATTGTTGTTTATTATAAGTCACGTACTTTAAGCAGTAAGCACACCCCTACTTTATTAGATTAGTACGTATATACACCCTAATTTATTATAAATTATTATTATTAAAAATTAATTAAGAAAAAGTAAGAAGAAAATTCAAATTTAAATTTAGGTGCTTGGCTTCATAAATGAATCAGTTCAGTACAATTTACAAGGAAACAAAAAAAAGGTGCTCGGCTTGGGCGTGGCTGATGCATAACTGAAAATGTAGATTGGGCCTTGGAATTCGGGTTATGGGCCTATGCTGGCTGGAGAACCGAAAAAGGTCTCCAATATCTTATTGTGACAAGAAATTAATATTGGCCCAATAATCGCAGTGTTATAGATGAAAGAACAAATGTGTTATGGATTAAAGACATTGAAGAAGCATTGGGCTGGGATTGGATTTGTTGCTTTCTTAATTTTGTGTACGATGGGCTTAACTCTTATATATATGATTGGACACATGTTTATTTTTTATTTTTATTTTTATATTTCTCTCTTTCTAACTGATTTTCAAGACCTAATTCTCTCTGACTATATCTGTACAGTACACGTGTTTAGGAATTGGGATTAGGAGTGGGTATGAATGGTACTGGTGCTGACTCAGCCATGTCGAACCTATAGAATAGCTTGAGTAGGAGCGTGATTCATGTGAACAAGTACATGTCCTGCCCTCATCACCTATTTATTTTAAACATAAAACTATCATAATATAGTTTCTGTCTAAAAAATTTATCTGTTGCTTTGTGCTTAATTTGTTTATTATCTGCATACTTTAAAACACAATTAATTGACAGAGCATTAGGGACCAACCAGCCCCTACTTTTAGGAAACAAATTTATATTATTCCACGTGTTTAGTACATCACTAAAAATATTAATCGAACTAGTGGTCAACAACACGTTTGTTTCCTAACTCAATTGGATTGACATGGTTTTCCTCTGACTTTGGGTCTTTTTAACCTAATATTATCATCATAATTTATTCAGAATATTCATGGTAGGGTTTGATGTATAATTAACAGTTATGTGAGAGAATTCAGAAAACCCCCCAAAAAAAAAACTCATTAAACTTGTTTTAATTGGAAGGAGTCATGTACCCTATTGCTTTCATGGAAATTACTCGCAGGTCAATTTATTTATCTCTTCTATCACTTAGCCATTAGATAACTAATGAACGAAAATATTAACAACACCCCCAATACCACTTGTGTCACACATTTTAATGGAGCACAAAAGAACACAAGGAGGCATCCAAGAGGACCAAAAACAAATCTTAAAAGCTAAACATATATTAGTAGTACAGAGTACTAGAGCATAATCTTGGTCGAAAAAGAATAAAAATCTTATTACCCATGTGGGAACGGGAACGTTTGTAGAATTAGCCTCTTGCGTGAGGTGTCCATAACATTGATTATGATATAACGTGCAGATTAGCTAGCCACGCCTAATTCTATATTAGAGATCACACACATTTACACAAATAAACAGATTTATTTTCTCAATATGATTATAAGAAAACAAATGAAGGAATCATTTTGTTAAAACATGAGATTTACTTTAAATTGATTTGGGCCAAATGGCCATGTGCAACTTCTTCACCTACTCAACACCTTTAATTTTCTGCGTACTATCTATCATATTAATACTTACCAACTTTATCTTAGCCATTCCTCATATTCACAAATATGTCCATTATATCCAGATTGTCCCTCCCATTACATTTTCGTGACATACGCAAACCCCTACTTAAAGCGCGTGAACAGACCCCCTTTTCTTTTAAATAATTTTAATGCTTTTTCTATTTTCTTTTTTGTAGAGTGAGTCATAGAACGAGTGCAATTAATCCAAGTCGCATCTATGAATCTAATTCTCCACTGGTGTCTACCACTAAGCCTATGTTTATCTACACGCGCCCCTAAAAACGTGTGGGTACCTTATATAACAATTATCATTATATATATATATATATGTATTTCCTGATTGGGCACACAATTAAAGATAGATATATATTCCAAATTCCAAATTGCAAATTGCATGCATACTCTGACTGTCACTCATATATATACACGTTCCTTTTAGTACTGTATCCCCTTTTCTCTTTCCTAAAACCCATAAAGGCTATGGAGCCTAATTCCCAATGGCAATGACCTTATTCCCCCTTATACATGAAAAAAATGGTGACTCCATCAACAATCTATCACCTCCTCCTCTACCTCTTAAACACCATATTCCATTTGATTCAATTGGTTCACTTTAACCCTATTTTGTAGTACTGTTTCATCATATATATATATAATCTTTTTAATATGGGGACTGGTTTCTCTATCTTTTCAAAGGATACCAGAGCAGGATCAAGTTCTCCTCCTCCAGCAAACCCCGGTCTCGGAGACTTACCGGAGAGTTGTATCTCATCGATTCTTATGTACTTGGATCCGCCTGAGATTTGTAAATTGGCACACCTGAACAGGCCTTTTCGTGCAGCTTCTTTGGCTGATTTTGTGTGGGACTCGAAGCTGCCATCAAACTATAAGCTTCTTTTTCACAAACTTGTTCATGATCATGAAAATAAATATTTTCTCAAGAAAGATATATACGCAAGATTGTGTCAGCCCAATCGTTTTGATGGTGGCACCAAGGTATATACTTTATACATACCCCCAAACTATATGTTTGTTTTCTGCTTGTTTTTTCTTTGTGTTAATCATGTATTGCATATTTCACTGCTTATATACAAATTAATATACAGGAAGTTTGGTTGGATAAGAGTTGTGGACGAGTTTTTATGTGCATTTCGTCAAAGGCATTGCGGATCACAGGAATCGATGATCGGAGATACTGGAATACCATTCCAACTGAAGAATCAAGGTGAGATCCACTTTCAATTTCATATATATCATAAATATGACCCTTTTCTCGATCTGTATATTACTATGTTTATTAGGGTTGTTATCTATATATAAAATGTTGACAAGGAAAGTTATCCTTTATATATTAAACATGATGATCATATTAAGTAATTGGTTTCTTCAAATGTTTCTTTAGTGTGGGGCTATCGAGAGTCTCGTTTTGTTTAATTAAGGTATCGGTTTTCTCACCATATTTTGATCTTATTTTAGAAACTACCCCTTTTTCTTTGGACGCTATATTTAGTTTGTTAATTATATCTGAGTTATCGTGTTCTTGTGTTTCATTTTGAAACCTTGATTTTTGGTCGTTATTAAACTTCTCAATGCTTTCAGCACAAGTAATTAATTCAAGAAGTAAACTTCTTAATTAAAATGTTAGTAATTGGGTTTTCTTTAATTTCAACCTCATTTCATTATTATTAGAGTGTGAATATTTTTGGGTCAATATTAGAGTTTGAATTTGACGAAGTGGAATATATTAACTGTTTAGAGAATAAGCTTCCAGAAATCCCAATTGAACCGAAGAATTGTCTGATTTTAAGAGGCAAAAAATTCCTGAAAATTGGGTGTGACTACTTTCGTTTTTTATATATAATAATTATTATTATTATTATCATTAGTACCACTTGCATGCTTTTCAAATCTTTGTGATCATAATTCTGGATTTTCCCTTTTATTATCATTAAGTCAATAACAAAAGCCACAAGCTAGCATAAGAAAGAGTGTAAACATTAGGATAGCACCTAAGAATAGTGACTATGAAAGGCTCTTTCAATATATCCGTGGGCTGCTTAATTAGAATCAGATTTTATTCTACTAATTGTCTAATCTGAGAAGATTAGATTCTATTAATTTAATCATAACTTGCCTTGTGATGAGACTATTTTCTATTCCCTCACACAAATTACGTAATGCATGATGGCATCTTCCTTGAGAACAAAACATGGTTCCAACCTTGAACTTGAAGAGGTCTCTTATGGATTAATTATGTCTTGCAATAGTTTGAGAAATTGTTAATAGCATGCTTAAGAAAATAAACCTTATATATATATAAGTATCTTAATCAAAATGGGTTTTAATTTGCTGTTTTTGATATGTACAAGGTTCCAGACGGTTGCATATCTTCAACAAATTTGGTGGGTTGAAGCATTGGGTGAACTAGAATTTGAGTTTCCACCAGGGAGCTATAGTCTATATTTCAGGCTTCAGCTTGGCAAACCTTGTTCAAAAAGATTTGGCCGACGAGTGTGCAACGTTGATCAAGTGCATGGCTGGCACATCAAGCCCGTCCGATTCCAGTTATCAACATCAGACGGCCAGAAGGCATTGTCCGAATGTTATTTGCATGAACAAGGCAGTTGGGTTCATTACCATGTGGGTGATTTTATCATCGAGAACCCTAAGCCTAACGTGCCTTTCAAGATTAAATTTTCAATGGTCCAAATTGACTGTACGCACACCAAAGGTGGTCTCTGCTTGGACTCTGTGTTAATATACCCAACACAATTTAAGCTTAGGGAAAAGTTAATAAAATATAGCCTATAGATAAGATAAAATTATTTGTACCATTTTTATTATTATTAATCATTCGTATATTATATATTCAATAGAAGTAAAATTCATTTATATAAATGGGTCTAAGTAAGATGTGTTACATATTTGGTATCACAGTATAGAATAAGGGGCGAAAGGGAGAGGAAGCAGCTGTAACCGAACGGTCCGAAAGTGTTCAATTTGTTATATTCTTATGTGAGGAGTGAGAGGATGAGAAATGTGTACATTTGAAGCAAAGTATAATTGATGTGCCTGTCTTTTACATATTCTTTTGTGCCCCAGAGTCATGTTTTTGGTGGTGCCTGCCCCATGAGTCAGGAGTAAGTAACCCTGTCCCCAGAGTTATACGACATGCCGTGTTTTAAGAACCCTGTCCCACCCATCGTTGCAGACTTAAACAGATACATAGTATTAGTAAGAAGAGGCCAAAACTAGAGGACACGGCCCGCTGTATTCGTATTCTTTTGTTTGGGTTTTCCAAAACAAAAAGAGAAACCAAAGCTATCACCACACGTACAAGAAAAGAAAAGGAATCTATGTCTCTCTCACATACCTATGTATCACTTGCCACTGGCAGTCACTGCTTGGTTGCACACTTGCACATGCCAGTATCAAAGATAGTGAACCAGAAAGAGAGTATCCTCAGAGAGAGAGAGAGGAGTTCCCTGAGAAATGAGTCATGACTATCTATCAACTAAATCAAACCGATGATCCACGTTCTTGATCTTCATTTCAATTCCGCGATCTTCCTTGGTTTGGACATGGTCAGTGTGGCAAAGAAGTTGAGGCAGATCACGGTATTGGATGAAGATGAAGGAGGCTCTTCATCTCAAAGGCATGGCCTCCGAGGGACTCAGGAGGCAGCTGCCATGTCAGTGCGACCTCGACGTCTGGTATGATGCTTACCATTTGTGATTATTTTTCCCAATAAAATAGCATTTACAAAAACCATTGTCATTTACTCATTTTAAGCTAATAACATATTTCAGTAAGAATCATGTACAATCTGTAAACGTTCACATTCAAATGGTGATGCAGGCAGCTTTTGACCCACATAGGAATTAGCAACGAATTTTCATATCAAAGACTTCAGCGGAATGTAAATAATGGCTGTAGACACAGCGGTAAAGCAGGCTATGAAGTATGAACTGATGCAAATGTAGAGAACCCGGGTGGGAAACCATGTAAATATCATATTACTGGGAAATTAAATAAAGTTGTTCTCAAGAGTCTTTCTTATCCAATACATTACACTTGCAAGACATGGAGACAGAAAACCCTCAAAAAACGATTGCTAAATTTCCTACTCAGCTACTAAAGTACAAGTGCATGATGTCACAGCAAATTCCCAGACTGGGAGCCCAAAGGAAAAAAAGAAAGAAGAAAAAACAGCTATTCAAATGTCCTGTACAAAGGTATATGCTGGCCACAGCCCCATGGGAGCCCATGATTAGGCCAAATTATGTTAGTCATGCCTTCCAGCTATAACCCATGTTATCATCAAGATCACTGTTAAAAAAGCCGTTTTCTGTGAATTCACGGGCGATGTCTTGAACCATATCTTCCTGCAAGTGAAGGTTTGGGGGTAAATCTGCTGCTCTGTGGTTGAATGAATTGTTACCACCGCCTGCTGAAGAGTCACTGTTTGCAGCAGCTTTGAAACTGTTACTCCTGCTTGGAGCAGGGCCGTGACTTCCTCCAGACACAGTGGTGGTGGCTGCAGCTGCAGCTGAATTGTTGCCGCCAAAACTCAATCCACTCCTTGCCACACTCCCATTTGCATTTGGTGCGGAAAGAGATTGTTGTTGCACTCCTCCCCCACTGTTATTAGACATCTCCTGCAGCAGTTGCTGAATCATCTGCTGCTGCAAGGCCGGGTTGCCTTGGGAGGCTGGTGGATGGTTTTGTTGTAGCAAGCTATTAGAACTGAGTGAGCGCTGCTGCAGCTGATGTGGCTGTCGTGAGGGTAGATGAGGACTTGAAAAGCCACTAGCTGGTATTAAAGCAGCAGCTCCTTGAAAGGTTGAAGATGGGCTTTGGTTGGAATTATTGAAGGAAGAAGATGCCTCCTGTTGAAGAGAATTCCCATTTGAATTCATTGAGTTCTGCCTCATGAGCAGATTCTGGTAATTAGTCAGTGCCAAAGCCGCTTGTGCCGAACCACTCAAAGCTCCTCGCCCCGCCATGTGATGGTTGTTATTCATCTGGTTATTTAGTCCGGGATGCAATGCCATAAGCTTATTAAGCGTGTTCCTGTCAGTGGGCATACCCTGAACACTTGCTAGCTGCTCCATTTCCTGCATCTTTTGCATCTGGAGCTTGGCCGCACTAGCATGCCGAGGATAAATCTTCAAGCCCTCTGCAATTCATAAGTAAGGAAATTATAATAGCAATAGGCGCTGTAATTATTTTTTCTAGCCAGATAGTTTAATAGGCAGAAACAATCACCAGGTAGATTAGAACTACTAGACTTTACAAACAAGCACCAAAAAAAAAAAATTCCACAACAATAAACTACTAAAACTGNAAAAAAAAAAAAAAAAAAAAAAAAAAAAAAAAAAAAAAAAAAAAAAAAAAAAAAAAAAAAAAAAAAAAAAAAAAGAAGCCAAATACCAAATTATTCACTGAATTGTAGATTTTGACATTTGGAGGGCAATCAATCAAAGAAACAAGAACGGAAGTACTTCCTGCCGAAAAAATAGGTTGTAGATGATAGCAGGGGTGATAAGTGAACAACTTAAAGGCAAATCCACATCCAAGAAACTGGTCCAAATCTTTATTTTTTAAATTAAAAGACAATACTAAAGAAGCAGACAGGTTTAGCTCTAAACTGAAGGTCATTGCCATTCCACAATAAGATGCTTGACTCAAGAAATGACTAAATAAAGCTACAAACAATTGCAAGTAGACATCAGTTGTATAACTATATTCCTGGTTTTTTTTTAAGAAGCTGTCCAAGAGACTGCTGTGATATGATTAATCCCAGAAGACAGTACTAACAATATGATCAACTATCCATGCAAAGCAGCAGCACAGGGTTATAATATGACAAGAATGAAAAAACGTACCAATTGGCCCGACTTTATTCTCACGGCAGAAATCAATCAAATCTTTCATGCTATTGACAACCTCTGAGATCTGTTAAATGTTGGCGGTCAGTAACTATGAGAAAACCCAAAACAACAAATGTAAATGAAGATACTTCTTAAATCAAAAATTCATGGCCATTAATGCAATAGCATATACCTGCAAACACCTCACATATCTTTTAGAAAAGCCCAAGTCATTCAGAGACTGCAATTCCAAACTCTTTGCAAGCTGCCGCCCAGCTGTCAGTACCCTGAAGAAAGCAATCAACATCAGTACCGCTCTACTTTAAGTGAAGAGGATTTAAAATCCAATACTCATTTGCTCAATAAAAATCAGATCACTGATCGCCTCATAAACTCACATATTGCTATTTGTTTGTAGATCCTGTTGAGAAACCCCATCAGATCCACTTTCAGCAATTGTGCTTTGGCACTTCTGTGCGACTTGAACCAGCTGATTCACCTGTAAAAAAGCATGCTTCATAAGTCCAAGTTATGTTTGCATAATAAAATTTGAATAACTGTTGAAAACACAACGGAACTAAGAAAAAAGTTCCACCAGGACTACTAAAATTAAATCAAGATGGCTCATCAAAAAATTATAACCAATTTAGCATGGTTTAGTACATTCTCAAAGAAGAGCCTAATACAGATAAAGCTAATTTTATTAGTCTCGAGTTTTTGACAATTTTTTTCAGGTTCTAGAATTGCAATTTTCTTATAACGCATTTACTAAATTCCTATTTTTGTATTCCACAATCAGCAAACAACCAGGTCAACCAACCAAATAAAAGCAAAAATTAATAAGGCACACAAAAGCAGTACCTGTGGTGCAACCAATCTACGAGGAAGAAGCTCTTCATGGCGCCGTGCACAAAACTCCCAAGACAATATCTGAAAAAGCATAAAGTAGCAAGCTATGAGCAGGTTATTTTATGAGAAACAGAAACTGACCAAAACCAAATGAAGCATTTTTTTCTAACCTTTAAATCCTGAGTAAATATGATACGAAGCTGACCCTCCCGAACAACACGAAGTTGCTCATATACACTCTCTTGAACTGCTTTTCCATACTCCAGCATCATTACACCAGAAAGAAATCTACATTCACGAGGCAAGTCCAAAAACAAAAGTTCATCGATGACTCCACTGCCAAATTTGATCTCATTAAGTCTAGGGAGTACTTCAAAGGTCGCCTCTGTATGCCCATGAAACTAATTAGTAGGATTCAACCAGATAGTTATAAATGTTTCAAAGAGGTGATGCTAGATCCAAATATTTCATATATTTAGAAGAGGTGATGCTCGATGAGATCCCTAACCATATCTAAAAGTAAGATTTGCTTACCAAACCCCCTTCCAGATTTAGAACCACAAATGTCGCATTGCCACGCATCCTAGCAAAAAACAGGAAAACAAGATTCACATGTGAGAACCACAAACATATTGTTCAAGGAGGGCAGATACCACAAACACATCTAAATAGATGAAGTTTCTGATGAACTAAAAGCATTGTTTGTAATAAATGCAGACAGGGCCACTTACGCAATTACATGAGAAATAATTCATGCAAGTAGCTAAGATTATCATGCATCTATGCTACCAAATAAGTCTGCATTTTAGAAGAATTAGTCAAGGGCACATAAACTGACCATAGCAGCCTGAGGGAAAACACCAAGTGCATGATGCCCAACATTATCATATAATGACAAGCACCATCTCTTCTTCGCGCGAGGTGAGTAATACTCTGTCACAAACTTCCTCCAATAGGCAATACTATTGTCCTGTCAAAAAATACCATGCATAATTAGACAAACATGACTATGGAAAACGAACAGACAAGTAAATATTGTGATTTGTGAAGGTAGATGCATTAAGTACAAGAAAGTGTAAGATTAAAAGATATTTATAAGAATAGGTAATACATGTCTATAAACCCAGCTAAAATAGGAACTAAGAAAATTGTTTTGCCAATCAGATGAATTAAACAAGGAACTCACTGCAGGTCTTTGCCGCTGATGATATAGATATTGCATCAGCCTACGAGCACATACACCACCATCATAGGGACGCTTATTAGAAGGTACTGGCTGCATAGCTTGTTGCTGAAGTTGCTGCCTCATCTGCAAATGCTGTTGTTGTTGCTGTTGCTGCTGCTGCTGCTGCTGCATATGGGCTCTCTGCAACTGAGGCATAGACTGAAAAATCTGTTGCTGTTGCCGCAATCTCTGCTGCTGAAACAAGGCTTGTAACTGTGGATTCCGGCCTTGGAACGGAATGGGATCCTGTCTTTGCAGTAGCTGTTGTAACACCTGCTGCTGCAGAATATCTTCCTGCTTGATATCCAGCCGGGGTTTCTTCTGGACATGGGCCAAATTATTTGGATCCTGAATGAAGGTGCCAGGGACTCGCACTCCCATGGGAAGGGAAACTTGGCCAGTTTGGGAAGTGGGTAAGGAGGTAACACTAGAAGCCCCTTGCTGCCGCTGGTGCTGGTGCTGGTTCTGATGCTGCTGATTCTGCTGCATTTGTTGGGCATTCTGGTCATGATGAGAATTCTGTTGCACTACAGAAGATCCGTCCATAATTGATGACCCCGACATGCTAATATTGTTGGATGAGAATGACATGGGCGATGCTGGTAAGCGTAAGTATGACTCTGTATTGATGCTTGCACTTCTCTGCAAATGAGGACCTCCTGAAAGTACAGAGTTTGCATCTGTGACCAAAGAACTTGCCCCAACACTTGGACCTGAGTTCGCCACACTGCTCAAAACTGCATTATTCATGTCCCCAGAAACCGGACCCAGATTTGAACGCCCAGTTCCGGGAGTTGAATTAGAAGAGTTCCCGAAAGATGAGCTCAAGTGAGAGTTAACTACAGGTTGAGACTGCCCATCCCCTTGGAAGAAAATTCCAGAACTCGATGAAGATTGCGCTAATCCTCCAGCCACCCGAGAAGGCACCATAGGAGGCACCGCCCTTTGGTGGCCAGAGTATAAGTAGCTCTCCAGAGCCAGGCCTGACTAGTATTTTACAATAATTAATATGCTCAACCCACTCACAATAGAAAAAACAAAGGCAATAAGAAAATCCTCTAAAACAGCTCGCAAATACAACGTGGCTAATGTCACCAGTACTAATCCAAACAATTTCAGTATTCCCACCTCTCACTGTATCACTAATATCACCAATTATTGGATAAATATGCGACCAAATTGGAACACAATATTTATAATCTGTTTGAGCTTTCAACAATTTCCCATGGGGATCTAAGATAAACAAGAGGAAACAACACCATCAGCTGTAGAACAAGAAATTCTAAAAACATAAACTAAACTAAATTCCAAACCAGTATTACCCAGATAAGTAAATTAATGAGGGACAACCAGAAAAAATAAGAAATTGAAGCAAGAAACAGAAAATCAGACCCAAACCAGGCCCTAGCTTACCTAAATCTTAAATTTCTTACGAAACCCCACAAAACCCTAATTTTAATTGAGCTACCCATGAAACAGTGGCATAAGCTTATGAACCCAACCTTTATCGTGGATTCAAAGTTCAAACGCAACCCAGTTCAACTAAACAATGAATTTAACAAAATAAAAAAGGAAGAAAGACAGTTTTAGCTTAATTTTTATCATAGAGATTGGGAATCAAGACTAAGATCGAACCCAAAGAAGCTCGGGTGGAACACGAAACTAGAAGAATCCGCAACCAAAATTTTAGCAATAAAACACTAGTTAAAGTCTTAATTAAGCAGCAAAACAAGAAGATCGAGAAGTGCAAAAAAATACACAGTAAAATTAAATAATAAAATGAATGAGCTTTTATAGTCCCAGAGATCGATCAGTGCATATTAAAATTACCTAGGAATATTATTTAATCAGCCGAAAAATAAAAATTTGGAGCAAGAAATTGAAAGTAGATAGTAGTAGAAAAATGTACGGACGCTACTGACCTCAGAAACTGGAAGCTGTAAAAAGCGAAACTTTGCTTTTCTTTCGCTTAATTTGTAAACGGAAATTTGCAGAGCAAGATAGAGAGAGAGAGACGGAGAGAGAGAGAGTTCGAGGACGCTGTTTATATACCTAGCGGGAATTGCAGAGGAGCGAGTGACCGGCTGCTTCGGTAGCCTTCCCTATATCACCGGCTACGCTCGAAAGATCAAGGGACACGTGTCCTAATTTTGGTTGAAGATAGTAGTCGGTGATAGATCGCGCGATGGCGACGCGAGGACTAGGTCGACGTGGCTCGGCGTTATTTGTTGATCTCTAGGTGACTTATGATGGGCAGTGAGGATAGTACCTGGATTAGCCTGTCTGAGTCGCGATCGTCTACATTCAAGTCTAAGCTAGTAGGTCTATAGTCGTACCCTTCTAGGTTACGAAAGTGAGGGTAAAAATGATAATTTAAGGCTAATATAGTACTTGGCGAAAAAGTAATGCCAGGTGTGAGGATTCTATTGGGTTGTTATGTATTTAGAACGTGCGAGATTGGCTGGAGATGACGATTTACCGTATAGGGTTAACGGATAGAGACAGACCGTCAGATTGACACGTGTGGCTGACACGCGCAATAGAACAAGGCCTCGTATGGCATTTCTGCAAGTAATACAAACGGTTTAATTTCATTTCTTTAAAATTGTCGAATGGCACACAGATAGCTCTGTGTCTGGACCAAATCTATCAATCCCCTTTTCTTTTTTTTTTAATTCTTATGTAAATTAAAAGGATAATTAGGCTTAGATCCTTCAAAAAAACAGCTTTTAGACAAAAGCTGGGGGTGTTTTCAAATTCAGAATAAAATTCTTTTAATTCCTAACAAAATCTTTTTACTAAGTATCACGTCAGAATTTTAATTACGTGTCAAAATAAAAAATAAATTCTATTTTCAAAGCATTATCTACATGGCTAAATTAAATGAATTAAAATCCTATTATTTAGGATTTTTTGGATGGCTAAATGAAAGGAATTAATTCCTATTTCATAGCCTTTTTTTCACAGTTGTAGAGGAATGCAGCCATCATGCCAATATTTCAACCTAAATACATTTAGCCATAGAGGGGGATTTATCATCTCCTTTTGGGATTTATCATGCCAATATTTTCACCCCTTATACATTCAAAAGACAGACGTATTTATCATCTCCTTTTGGAATTGACGTCAATTAAAGAAGTTATGTACATTTTTAAGGGGAGAAAAGAGACATAAAGGGGGATTTATTTTGGTACGCTGAAAAAAGAAAGAAAAAAAGAACAAAGTACAGAAGGATTTTGGAAACAGCTTGATGTTCTTCAAGGCTTCAAGGTTTAGCCCTTGTTTCCCTTTAATCTAGCTTCAAGGTTTAGCACTTGTTTCCCTTTAATCTTTCTCTTGTATTTTCATATTTAATTTTATGGATTCTTTGTAGAACTTAGTTGTTATGTTACACAAGTAAAGTTGTAATCTTATATTTGTCATTATGGTTGATTTTACGGATCACCATTTGGCGATGAGATTGAGTGTGTTTTTTTTTTTTTCTCTCTCTCTTTCTCCTCTCTCTCAAATGGATGTCGGTTCAATCGAAATGTACCAACCCAAGTTTTGATACATTTGAAATGTACCAAACTCTTTATCTGGTATAACTAAAATGCACCAACAGTCATATTGGTACAACTGAAATGTACCAACACGCATATTGGTACAATTAAAATGTATCAAATTAACCCAAGTTAAGAAATTAGTTTTCCGATTTATGGATTAGGTTGTAGGATGAATATTTTTGGAGCTTATAATTTAGATTTTAAATCTAAATATTTGGCATAATTTTGAGGATTAATGTTTAAAATTTAAGTTTAGGGCTTTTATCTCATAATTTGTGAGATTTTAAAATTCAAATCTCAAAAACTTTAGGATTTAAATCCTTTAAATTGTGGGATTTAAATCTCAAAATTTTTGGGATTTAAAATATTATAAATCATTAATTATTTTTAAATATTTCAAATAATAATATAGGAAATTTTGAAATAAAAAATCCTACAAGACAGAAAAGAACTTTATTACGAATTTTAAAACTCCGCCGACTTCTATCTAAATTTTGTTATATTGAAGAACCTAAATATAAGTTTCCCTAAATTAAATTTGGTAAATAATGCAAAAGCATAATAACATAAGATAATCGTGTGGAAGTCATAAATTTATGAAAAAAATGTATTGTTTAAGCTTTTAAAGTTAATTTTTTGGTAATTTATTAAAATATATATGTGTCTTAGAATTTTTCGAAGTCTTTAGAAATGAAACTATATTGCAAGTTGATACAAATTGTTATTTTTTAAAACAAAAATAATCTAGTATATGGAATAAAGCAACCCAAGTTGCCTACATATAAGTTATAACATATAACAAATTTATAATCGATTTATTAATCTTGTTCACGGAAATTAATGTAGGGATTATAAAAAAGAAAAGCTTCATTTTGTTCTAAAGTATATACGACCATGATTAAAGGCATCTAAATGGCCCACCGAACTGGAGAATCATTGACTGGACTATTCCAGTCTTGTCTTACGGATGTGTTCAGCCTCTATAGAATGGCCACATCACCGATTCAAATTATTCAATACATAAATAAAGGCACTGCTGTTAGTGCCTTGTATAAAGTAGTGTGAAATTACTAAAAAATTCACAAATTATGAAATTTAAAATTCTAGAATATGTATATTTTCTTGTTTGGCTAACGTGCATCTAAACATAATAAAATTTAAATATGAAATTTATACTGGTTTTTTGTTTTTAAAATGCCATCAATAATAAATGAGTAATGATAGATGGTGGCAACAATAAGGATGATGCTTGTGTTGAGTTGATGATATTGGTACGGGTGATGATTCATGGGCGGTGAGAGAAATGGTGGTGGCAGCAACGGTGGTTGTGGTGGCGATGGCAATGGTGGTGGCAGTGGTAGCGTGGTAGTAGTAATGGCAATGGTGGATGTGGCGCTGGTGGTAATCAGTGACGCTGGTGGTGATGGTGGATGGTGGTAGTGGTGGCCGTGGCAACAACGACTATGGTGGTGGTGAAGGGGCGATAGTGGCGATGACAGTGGCGGAGGTTGTGGTGGTGGTTGTGGTGGCGATGGCGGTGAATACGGTGGTGGTGGAGGCGGCGGAAGAGATGGTGATGGTGAAGGCAATGATAGTGGCAAAGGTGGTGGTGCCGACGGCCGCGGCGGTGGTGGTGACAACTGTGATGATGGTGGTGACGATGGTGGCGGTGGTAGTGGCAGCGGTGGTGTAGTAATGGTATTGTGATTATTTGATAAGATGATAGGTGTACATATACTTATTTTTCTTTTATAAAAATTAGAATTTGTAAATGACATCAATTTAGATATAATTTAAAATTGAAATTTATAGCACTCAAATTTCAAGTTTTTTTTCACATAAAATTTACAAAATTCTGTGTTTAGGAACCCAAACAAGAAAATTAGAATATGTAATTTACTAAATACTGAGTTTTATCTAAATCTTAAGTTTTTTTTCTCCATCCAAACACACCATAAAAGTAATTTTAAATTTGATAAGGTAATGTAAATCATATAAACAAAATATTATCACATTAGTTACAATTTTAAATTTTAAAATATGCATTGATAGATGTAATATCACTCGACAATTCGTATTTACTATAATCCAACTTTGTATTTGTGTTAGCATAATTCATTTAGTATGCATTTTCGTCTTGTTCGTATGTATAATGGACAAAAATATAAATTTATTATTAGCTGGGTTTTTTTTGTTGGCTTCAAAAATAGACATATATTGCTCTATGATCATTTTAATAAGACTTTTAAATATACTTTATTTTTTTACCACCATGTCTAGCATCTAAAAACTTTTCCACATTGTTCCATATTGGGGGTAAAGTCGGAAATGAGAAGCATTTTAGTAGCTTAAATAAGAATTTGAGTAAAAGTGAATATTGTAGTTGGTGCAAAATTGCAAGTAGTAGTAGTAATTATGGTTAAAGTTGGCATTTCACAAATACAAACCACAAGAAAACAAGATTTGAGCTAAAATGGAAGTGCTAAAACATGCAATTTTATTGCCCAATGAAGCATTATATGATGCTTCATAGACCAAAGTTCGAAAGTCTTTCACGTTAGATTTTTTATTACAATATTTAAATAATAAAGTATCATGTTTTATTAAAATATGGATAAATTATTATTAGATTAAACACGCGGTCATTTGAAGGAGTTAGTAGTATATTAAAGGCACCATATATACATGTAAAAGGAGTCATCAATATGATTAATATATGAATATCAATTTTATAATTATCTTTTTATTTTCTTATTATTATTAGTCCCCCACCAGTTATTTGACTTGATGCTCTCTTTGTACTATTCAATTGACTGTCAAATACCAACGTAATTTAAAATTCCAAATATATATAAAAGGGCAAACTCATCATAATATATTACATTATACGACACTATTTTATTAAGCTGGCATTATTTTAATTCCACATATATATATTCATTAAAAAAAATAATTAATTTGTCACCATTTAGACAAATATAATAAATTCATTTGGGCTCTGATGCCCTAGCTTGGGCCATAGGCCCATAGCTAGGCCCGTGGACTCGGTTGTTGAAGTTTACCATCAACCCTCTGTTTCTCACTTTTCTCAGCTCCGAAACTCCAGAAAAGATTTACAAAACATGAGCAACGCATACATTAGTCCGTCCGCAAAGTCGTTAATTCAGTTGAAATTCTCACCAAAATTTCGCGCCAAAAAGAGCACCACGAATTTTTTAGCAGTCTCAGCTCGTCTAGACAATTCCAAGAGCAGCCCAACAGACCCACAACTCAATCTCTCTGTGCTCCGATTCACACTCGGTAACTCTCTCTCTCTCTCTCTCTCTCTGTGAGATTATGAAAGTGATTGTTGGGTTTATTGGGTGGTGCAGGAATACCTGGGCTTGATGAGTCCTACTTACCCAGATGGATTGGATATGGGTTTGGTTCGCTTTTGCTCTTGAACCATTTTGTTGGCTCTACTTCACCCACTAGTACAACACCAGCACAGCTTGTAAGTGGACAAAATATATTTCAAATATTATATTTGTTTCAATTGTTGTTGGTTTTTTGTTAATTTGTTTGTGTTTTGATTCTTTGGATAGAGAACAGAGGCTTTGGGTTTATCTTTGGCTGCATTCTCCATAGCACTTCCCTATCTTGGAAAATTTCTCAAGGTAATTTTCCAGAAGTTTTTCTTTTTACTTTTTTTTTTTTTTTCGGTAATGACTAATGAAAGATATGCACTTCAAACTCTATTTGATGTAAATGACATTGGTATTAGTTAGGGTGGCACTGGGTCAGAATTTTCAACCGAAAGAAACCAATAAAAATGCGATGTCCAGCTTAAATTTGTTTTTGGGGTTCTGTTGGAGGCCCATTGGGCCTTGTGTTGTGTACAGCAGGAGGTAGTTGCTCCCATTTCATATCCTTGTAGGAAAGACCATATATGACTGTGTGCCTGTATCTCATACAAGTTTTCAAATATTTGAGTAGCTGAGTTTATGCAAAGGTTTCTGAGCATGTTTGTAAACCTGATTATGTGGAATTACATTGTAGGGTGCTACACCAATGGATCAAACGAGTATCCCACCAGGGTGTGAGCAAATATTTGTGATATCACAAAATGTCTCAAATACTCAGAAGGAGGACTTGGCTTGGGCTACGTACATCTTGTTGCGCAATACAAACACCATAGCAGTGGTACGTAGCAGCTTTCTATTATATATTGGAACTACACCATTAATTTTGATGGTCACGTAATTGTTGTTCAAGAAGACAAAAATCCAACAAATAAATATAGTTTGTTGCTAATTTTTCAGATAATATCAGTTCGAAATGAATTATGTGTACGCGGCTACTGGAACATACCAGAGGATGTATCGAAAACCACTGTACTGGATTGGTTTGAGAAAAACATTGAAAGTATTGGACTTTCTGATGTGAAGGAAACCCTATACCTTCCCCAACTCCAAGGTAGTAATAATTTGACCTTTGTAGTTAACATTTCAGAAAGGAGATTATCAAATTTCTGGAGTGCATCTCTTTATAGTTATCATTCCAGAATATATGTGGCAGCAAATCTTCACATGGATATTAGAGAATTTTATCTCATGTACTGAGTTGGAAAGAAAGTCGATTGAGTATCAAACATAAAATATTAATTTTTAAGAGAAATTTAAAAATAATGGAAGATTTTGTTTGTTCTTCCATCCTTTGATGATATGTTATAGTATGAACTTTTGATCACTGCTTCAGATTCTGGACTCTGGGAGATGCTACCCAAAGGGACTCGTTCTCTCCTTGTACAACCAGTGGTGCAAGTTCTACACCCAAGTGACAATGAGAGTGAAAAAATTGAAGGATTTGTCTTGTTGGCTTCAACCATGAGGTATGCATATAGCGATAAAGATAGAGCCTGGATACGTGCTCTTGCAAACAAATTTAGAAGTAAGCGATAAAGATAGAGCTTGGGTAGGAGCTCTCACAGAAAAAAGAAAAGAAAAAAAAGAGAGCATATGTGCAGATTTGTAACGAATTTTGAACATTTTCTTGACATTTGTATTTAGACAATAATTGCTATTTAAAAAACAGCTTTTTGGCTTCAGTATGTTTGTTTGTGCTGAGATTCAAAATAGGTACGTAATAGTTACATAGATTATCAATTGGCTCTCTTGGGATTCTTATAAGAGATTAGCATGATAACAAAGGCACATTATTCCTTGCTTGTTATGCTTTTAAGAGACATGGTATTAAAAGCAATATGAAACTTTTATGAAGCAAATGTTTGGCAACTTTGCTCAGAATTGCAGATTTGAAAAACACCTTAAAGTTAAAAAATTAGAGGGTTCTGTTTATCTTAAAATGTAAGATAAGTTTATCAACTTAGAACTCCATTTACAGGACCTGGGTAGGTACAATGCTTAGAATGTCAACTATTGTCAACGTAAGGCATAAGTTTGTCAAGAAAATCAATGATTTGCTGCAAATTTATATTACTGACTGAATCTAGGGTTACTTACCAAGATAACATCAAAACTTGGATTATACTAGGTTTGGGTTAAAGTGGATTTTCTTGGATATGAACTTCTCTTCTTGTCCCATGATTCAGCATCAATCATAAGGAAATCAACCATTTATCTTAAAAGTTCCCTTTAAGGTCTGATTTTCTGTTCGGCCCATGATGTTGCAGCAAGCATATGGTGCCAAACCATGCAAATTATGAACAGCTAGACATATTGCCCAGAAGGAACTACTCTTTTAGATACACTAAAATACCCTTCATCATCTCTAATACAAACCGAAGACCGCAACAACTCCCTCGAAGTTCACTGAATTACACTTATATAATTGAATACTCAAATCAATAGAAGTTGGCTAACAAAATCTTTCTTTCTTTTTTCTTTGGAATTTCTTTTAACAGACCATCTTCTGTTAAATTTTCATTTATAGGATGGCAGGACTTGTATCGGAACAGTATGAGGTTAAGGTTTCACATCAATGAGATTGAAGAAAGCTTGGATTTCTATAAAAATTTCTCCAAGCCATACACCAGGCTCTGCAATAAAGCAAAAAATAGATATAAGAGTCCGTATCAATTGAAGCAGAATGATTGAAAAAGATACGACACACATAATCGGCTACCCAACTTACCTTAATGCGCACAATCTTTCTAATGGCTAAGATAAGGCCTGGCATGAGACATTGCACATCTGTGATATCATGTTTCAGAGAGTACACCTGTGGCAAGCATTGCTTGTTGATCAGATTTTTGTCTCACTAGAGATGAATTTTTGAAGTCAATACTTCTCAAATGAGAAGAGATGAGTAAACCCAGAAACACACCTCTCCTAGGCGAGAGAAGTAAACTGTTGTACTGGAGGGAAGCCCTGGAAGGACTAAGCTATGCACCCGAACTCCATCTTCTCCCAGAACTTGACCCCTTGCCTTATGAAATAGAATAATAATGAGTTCCAAGGCATAAACTGGCACTGATAAAAACAGATCTTTTATTTCAGCTTACCCTAACGTCTGTTGAAATATCTTCTCTGTTGTAGATCTGGCCAAGGTTAGAGAGGTTGTTGGCAATTTGGGTTGCATCTGATGATGGAAAGTCCTGTTTCCCAAAGAAAACTTTAGCATCTTCTTATGCAAGATATTGTATTTTCGATCGCTATCTCTTAAGCCGGGGTTCTGATGTTAAATCTTCATGGACAGACAGCTATAGACACATTGAGACGTGTTATGTGCCATATGGCATACATTTATATGTTTATATGCATTTTTGCAGTTCCAATTTAGAAAGTGAATTTATTTTATGGTATGCCTAACAAAACTTTTTTCGTTTTCAAAAGAAAAAAGTTTCTCTAAAGTTCGTACAAAGTTTCTTGAACATAGAGTATAAACATTATCTGATTTTCTTGCAACTCTACGGAGATTGGATACCCCTCTTGTTTTGATCGAAATTAAGATAAATTGAGTTTACCGTTGCAGTTGCCCTTGATTCCACAATTTCTACATTGTTGTAGTGGAAGGAAGCTGAGATTGCAGCTTGTTGGAGGAGTATAGATCCAATGGACAAAGTCGGTGCAACAAGACAACCCTGACACCAGTAGCAGCTCCATTATCAGGTGAAAAAGTATGGTTTAATTCTGAGAAACCCAATGCTACCTAGAAGCAAAAAAGGGGGAAGAAAAAACCACAAAACCTATGAAAACTTATTGTAGAACATCTCACCCTGTGCTCACCATGCTCGCTTTCTCGCATAATGCAGATAATGCTGATACTGTATCTAATTTAATTTGTGGCACATAAACCACACTTTTCATGCCAAATGCTGTGGCCTAGTATGAAATAAAATGAGGAAATTATCATTAAAATTCTGTCAAAATGAGCAATCTATGGATGATATATTGTGGAAGCCAAAAATTACATGAAGGTGGCTTTACCTGTTTGACATTGTCATAGACCTTGGAGGGTTCAGTGAAATCAACAACTACTCCTGTTGCTTTAGACTGCCAATTGTCATTAATGGCAAGATTGAGAAACATGGGGAATGAACACACAGAGAGGTCATTTTGGTTTGATTAATTACCTGTGATATGGAACCTAAGACCATTGTGAGATCATTCGTTATTGGTATCTCCAGAGGTTCTTCCATGTCACAAACCTACTATGTGAGAAGAAAGAATCAAACTAAGGGGGAAGAATATAAAATGAGGAACTGGTTAAGTAATAATGTAGAAACAATGGGAATGTGGTTTATGTATCCGAGTGATTCTTGTCATTGGGATTTGGGATACTATTAACTTCAAACTCATTATCTTACTGAAAAAATATAATGTATGATAAAGGGAAAACGTTACCTTCCCAATATCTTCTCCTACGAGATAAGAATCCACTGCACCAGCCACCTCCATCCCTCTAGCTCTGGTCACTGCAATTACTGCTGCCCTTCCTATTTCCTTTGCTGCTCCATTTATAATTACCTGCTCAACACATGGAAGGGGATGGCAAGAGATTTTATTTTAGTTTTCCATTATAATTTACAATGAAAGAAAAATATATGAGTATCGATCTTCAAGAGGTATTAATGTAACCTTGATATTGTTTTGAGGTGGTTGCATTGAGCAAAAGGTGGAAGGTTTTGCTTTAGCTTGTTGATAAGTGTTGTAAACCATTGGGTGAAATTGGCATCTCAAGGCTACCATGGCTGTTTCTCAGTTCAGCTCAGCTCAACTCAGCAGTGCCTATCCCACATGAAGATAAGCCTAGCTATTTTCTTTTGCCACTAAGATAAGGTTTTTGTGTTGCTGATTGGGTCTTGTTTGCAGGGAATTCTGTGACAGTGACATGGGATCGATATATGCATGTTCTAATTTGTGGGTTCTTTTGGCCATGTTGTGCATCTGTCCTTTGGAACCATTGAACCAAGCAACAATATTTCTTTTGGGGTTTCACATGCTGCTTCCATTTCTAATTTCCCACTAGCTAATGATGATTGGATGCAAAACCAAAGGTTAAGGGTCAAAGGCCACCACAGTTCATCAACCACATAATAGTCAACAAACTCATCATAAATTTTATAGACTGAATGACTTTGCTTTTTCTATACAAGAATAGCTTTTTATAATGTAGACTTCCCAAGTACCTCAATCGTAAAGAAATTCTTGTGACCTCCTGTAAAAATTGAAAAAATAGGCTCATTTGATACTACCCTAAAAAAGTTAATTTTGCACGATGGCCCAAATTGAAAAAGTATTAGTTATGCATTTTATTTCTACAAAAGAATAATTATGAATAATAAGACCCAATTTTTATCAGATGTAAAACAAATGAAGTTGAGCTGGGGCATGTGTCAAAAGGCCTAATAAGTATGAATAATAATTGAACTTTATTATATGAAGAAGTAAATGATTATGATTTATGATTCACTTAATTCCAAAAAGAGGTGTGAGGTGGGGCTTTATTAATTACATAATGAGACACCAGTCACCAGCCAAAATAAACAACCATATACTTAATTCAGGATGTCTCTTCCAGCATGAGATTATACCTCCCCATTTAGGATAATTTTTTAAACCAAAAAGAACAAAGAATAAGAAAATCTGCTTTTTTTTTTTGTGGCCAGAGGAATAAGAAAATCTCTGAGTGTGGTAAAGAGTCTAAAGACGGGGAGGGAAGAGTGGTTTATGGTCATCCAGATTCTTGAGGCGTCAGAATTTGATAGCACACCTCAAAGCCTGTTAGAACATCAAAATCAGCCAGACTATATATATAAGAGTGGTTTTTATTAAAATTTTGGTTGAAAAGACATTATGAAATGAGAATATTAAAGTAGAAAATTAGGGTAGAAGGTGGATTTGGATAAAGTGCATAGCATTCTTCTTAAAAGTTTTGCTCATGTTTGCAGATATTGCAAATCAAATAAGGCTGTTTTGCATGTCCTTGCGTGTGAAGGATGGCACGCATGAAGGAGATTGCCTCAGTATTAAGCATTTCAGCCGGCCTTTCTTGCCAGGTGAAAATTTAGTGCCCCATCATTTTCCAAAGTAATCTGCCATTTTCTGCAACCATTTTTTTCGTCATACAAAAGACTCTGTTTTAAGTAGTCAATTTCTGTGCTGTGGTCACAACACAAAGATAGATGATTGTCTTTGAATTGCTGAAATTTCAGCTGGTGGGTTTTCATTTTCAAATTAAACGATAACTAACCAATAAATGGACCTTCCACCATCCTCAATTTGATTCTTAAAATCAGTCAATATATATATTTAACACCAGTCCATGATCTTCATTCCAACATGTGAAAAATTGAAAATATGCAATCCGTTTTATAATTAGAAATGAGCCTTTCTTTTGGTCAAAGAAATGGAACATTTTGGTGGAACCCTTAACAAAATAAAACTTCTTATAAACGTAAAATTCAATTTACCAAGGTTATGAAAACCCAAATCATTTCCAATTAGATAAAATGATTAAGGTTCATACTTTAGAAACATTCACTTTCCACGTGCTTCCATCTAATTTGGAACACCACCTAACTTTGATGGTGGGACCTAAAAAGCAGCCCCATTTTTATGTTGATTCATTCCTGTAAGTCAATTATTACTTTACTTTGGTGATCCAAGACGGCAAGACATGCCCAATTCGGATCTAAATGTATAGCCACTTTCCAAATTTGCACTAAGTCATCAAGATCCATGTCTATGATGCTTTCAATGGTTTCATCGTTTTAGAAAAATTCCAAATGTCACCACCCCAAATGAACACCTACTAGGCTAGCTCCTAAGTCCTTGGTAGTACACCCCACCACTGTTATGTTGGTTTTTGCTTCTTAATTTTTTAATTTTCAACTAGTCAAGGACTCAAAAGATAACTCTATTATATCCCATGTCTATCTGCTAACCAAAACGTACATGCCAAAAGGGTCTTCCCATCAACAATGAGGTGCTAGTATTAACAACTCTAGATAACGTTAATCTCATTCTTAAACAATGTAAAATGGTATAAATTGTAATGTATACATATATAATATGTTTTCTCTTGTTGTAGTCTGGTATGACAGTGACAATATTGTAATCAAATAACATTTTTTCGTTAAAGAATAGATATATATATAAAATTGGTTGATTGTTATTTGTTAACAAATCATTTTGGCATTACCAAAACAGTCGTAAATAACCAAATCATGGTCTAACATAATTGACGATTCCCTAAATTTTGATCCAAAAAAAGTTGAACTCAAGTCCAAACCTTCTTAAGTAGATTTCCGCAATTCATTGGACATAAAAACCCTTTCGAACTGAGCCATGCACGTTAAAAACATAATTATCTTTCCTCCAAAAATAATCAACACACAGAGGCAGCAACAACAACAAACACAAAGTGAGTGTTGGTGTTGGTGTTGTGTGTTGTTGTCACGTGCCTCATAAATTGACGTCAAGTCGAGTCCCATAGAAATTCTACAAAACCACTGCGATGGCAATGCAAGGCATTCCCCGATAATTAAAACCAATTCTAAAAACCAAATGGTCGGTGTCCTGTCCCCAATCAAACACAATATCAAAACAATTATAAATAAATGAAAAGTCATTGGAAGCTACTGTCCAACACCTTAAAAAAATTTAAATAATTGTTTTATTAATTAATGACAAAGTTAGATTAAGATAATCGTAGTTAGAGTAGTACAACAACCGCCCTCTTATCGTAGGTTGCACCGTCGCCATCGAACTACGCATGCATAGACAAATTAGACTACGAACTTTCACAAAGTTTCCGACTTGGCGGCGACTCCGCCTGTGGAGTACCAGTCGCCACGTGGGACGAAGCTCGCTCGTGTTTCTCGCACGTGTAGGAGTGTCGGTGCGCGACGACGGTGGACTTTGTTTGTTTTAAAGTCAGACTCTTGTTCCAGTAAAATTGCTCCTCATGTGACGTCATTAACAGTTCATATTCAATATTTCTTTTTAACTTTGTTTTTTCTCTTAAGAACGTACTGTTTCCTTCGTTTTGGTATGTACTTTCTGTGCAACCTAGGTTAGTAAGAATCTTTAGACCATCTCAATATAGATTGGGAAGATTTCAATTTTCAATTACCATAAAAAAACAGAGTAGAGAAAAGAAAAAAAAAAAAAGAAGACAAATAGACAGAGCAAAGCAAAGCAACCCCACAAAGGAAAATGAAGCTTTATTCCTGTTCTTTAAGTACTTGACTCTACTATAGTTACTTCACAGAAACATATGAGTTAGGAGCCGACAAATTCTGCCCAGTTCTTCTCATTCACTTTTTCTTTTTCTTTTTTGGATATATGAATAACGAACCCTATTTATTTGCTGTGGAATTTTCTAACGTTATAATGTATTATGTATCACGATAAAACCAGATCTTATCAATTAATAATGATAACAATAAGAGTAATAAATTCATACCATACCATAAGATGTACAATTCATAGCAAATACATATTAAATACAAAATTTTTTAAGTCCCTAAATCATATTTCACCAAATTTATTTACTAAACAATGTACTCCAATACATATATGCATGTGTGTATCTTATTTATTAGTAATAAATAAGGTTCAAAGTATATGTCTGTATTTGAATAAAAAATTCATTGCCACATCATTTCATATTTTTGGAAGGGTGTAGTATTACGTACGTTATTAGATAAGGGGAGTATTATTACTCTTAATAATATGCTGAAATCAAGTAAATTTTAATTCATCCATATCAATTATCTGATTTACTCCAAATTTAATTTTTTACACCCCTCAAGATTTTCAACAATTGAGGTTAATTATTTCCACGAACATGACGTGTGATCTTCTTGGATTTTTATTTATTAAATATTTCTTTAAGATTTGTGATCCTTCTACATCTTTTTTAAATCTTAATCTAATGGCCGAAGATCACTCGTATTTCATACTCACTACCCAAAAATCAGCTCCGAAATTTTACCTGACAAAAAGAGATCTTAAACCATTATGAAAAAGAAAGAGGCACACATATTACAGTACACCACCATATTATTTGCACACTTATTAAATTTTAATCTACAGTGAAAAACTTTATTCATCAAAATCAATTAATTTTTTTGTGCTAATTAAAAAAGTTTAATAGTTAAAACAGAATGACTTTTCGGAAGACAAAAACATATTAAAATAACCAAAGAAAAAATATAAAATAAAATGGAACACGTGTGGGACGGGGCTTATTACCCAACCACCGATTAACCCCAAAGTGAGCGCCGCGACTTCCACGTTAATCTCCCACGTGTGCGACGTAAATCACCCTAATTAGCAAAACAATGATTACGTCGCCGGTTAATTCCCAAACTACCCCGGCTTGGACACGTGTCGAAACAAAAAACAACGTCTGGAACTTTTCTATATGAAGCGTACAAGTACTGGAAAAAACCCCCTGGGTACTTTGGTGAATGACGCCAAGTTTGCTCTCCGTGTTTTTTTTAACCTTTGAAGACACAACAAAAACAGCTTTGGCGGCTTTCGTAGTCTCCTTCACTTTTCTCTGGCTTTTCTTTTTCTTTTTTTCTTTTTATTTCTCAAAATTTCTTATAAATATTGTGATGAATAATTATTTATGCATAATTATGGTGGCTATATTTAATGATTAATTCATATATATAATAATGAGCTTCCAACAGCTCACTTAGCTGGCTAGCCACTTGTTTTTTATACTCTTTTTTATTTTTCCTCCTCCTCTTCTTCCTCGAGTTCTCCAGAACCAGAAGAAAAAAAGAGAGAGAGGCAGAGAGACTTTGTAATTTCTTGGATTCTGATTTCACATTGATTTTTCCGGCACCTTCTTTGGGAAAATCTCAGGGTTAAGCTTCTTGGGTTTTTGTTTTCTTGGGCATATTTTTATTTTTTCCTAGAAAAGTCTTGTGCTGTTTGACTGCATTAGGCTGAAGAGATCTGTAATCTGAGGCCTGGCAGGTTCTCTACACAGCTGGTTCAGTGATCCTTTTTGCTTCAAGCATAAGGTTTCAACTTTAAAGGTGAATGAGGCGTTGGTTGGGTTTGTTTCTTTAGCAAGACGCCATTGATTCTTCTTCTGTAAAGCAAAGCAAAAGTTGTGGTTTTTCTCTGCACATTCTCTGTCTACATGTGGCTGTTGTTGGTGTGATCGATGCTGGGGTCAGAGAATTGCGAAACAGGGTCTGGTCTAACAAGCTTTCTTTTAATTGGGTATCTATAATTTTTTGACACAGATCGCCAAGAAGCAAAAAATCTGAGAGAGATCTCTAGGAAGATGATGAGGATGAAGACAAAGACAACAGCAGGGGTGTCAGTGTCACACATGAACGGAAGTTCAGACGGTGGTGGAGCTGCTGAGTCCGGGGTCGGGCCATCCGAATGGGAGCTAAGACCCGGAGGAATGTTGGTCCAGAAGCGAAATCTAGACGCTGATCGGAACTTGGCCCCTCCGCCGACAATTCGAGTTCGGGTCAAATATGGGTCCACGTACCATGAAATCAATATCAGTGCTCATTCATCCTTTGGTAAATTTCATTACAATCTCCTAATTAACTTTATGTTTGTAAATTGGGTTTTGAGCCTTGAGCAATTGCATAATTTACATTGGTATTGGAATTGAGAAGTGTGTGAGTGTTATTGATTGTGGTGTGTTATCTAATAATCCTGATTGTGCAGGGGACTTGAAGAAAATGTTGGTTGGACCAACGGGTTTGCACCATGAAGATCAGAAGCTGATATTCAAAGACAAGGAGAGGGATTCAAAGGCCTTTCTTGACATTTCAGGGGTCAAAGACCGATCAAAGATTGTGTTAGTTGAGGACCCTATTAGCCAAGAAAAGCGCTATCTTGAAATGCGACGCAATGCGAAGATGGAGAAGGCATCAAAGTCCATCTCAGAAATCAGCTTGGAAGTAGATAGGCTTGCTGGCCAGGTATTATTATTATTATTGTCTTGAGGTCTTCACAAATTACAAAGTGCTATATATACCAGACGTGTAGGCAAAGATTTCTTCTTCATATTTCATACTTGGTTTTGGAAATTGTAACTTTGGTTGGGATTGTAGGTGTCGACTCTTGAATCAATAGTTACTAAAGGTGCAAAAGTTGCAGAACAAGATGTGCTTAGTCTAATTGAGCAATTGATGAATCAGTTGCTTAAATTAGACGGAATCATGGGGGATGGAGATGTGAAATTGCAGAGGAAAATGCAGGTAATTTGGATTATTATGGTCATTCAAAATGTTCATAAATTGTTCAAGCACAACTTCAAAAATGTTCAAAAATTGTTTATTTTCAAGGTGAGAAGAGTGCAGAAGTACGTTGAAGCTCTGGATATATTGAAAGTTAAAAACTCCATGCCAAGCAGCAATGGAAGTCAGACTCCAAAGCAAGTGCAGAAGCAGAGGCATTCAAATGGGCAGAGACGTGCAGCAACCCATCACCAGCCTCAAAATCATTCCAATGGGCATATACTATCACCAGTTCATGAGCAGCCAACAAGTTATTCAGATGGGAATTTACCTATACATCATCAACAGCAACAATCTTCAAGGCATTCAACATCAGGGCCTGTAGTTGTTACCACACAGTGGGAGACATTTGATTCTTCCCCAGCATTGATTCCAACAGCCTCTTCAACATCCACATCCACCTCAGCCACCAATAAGTCTGTCCCCCCTAAGTTTAATTGGGAATTCTTCGAGTAAGCCGCCGTATACCATGTATTGTTTGTGTGTGTGGATGTGTTTTGATATTGTATCCAATGGGTTTGCTCTCTCTTCTACATTCTTTCTGTACTTAGATGAAAATGTTTCGAGCCCTTTTAATCTGTTATTCAGTTCATCAGAAATAAATGGGGTTACTACAATAGTGAATATTATCAATATTGTTCGTTCTTGGATGCTGTTGTCCTTGGAAGAATTCATTTTCTATTTCTGTGGTGCTGATTTCTGATAGTATGAAGTTATCTGTATATTTAGTCTCCCAACTTTCAGATGAAGAGCTCTTTCTTAAAATCATAGTGATTTAGTTTGAGACTGTCACAGCATCTCTCTCTCTCTCTGTGTCTTCCCTCCCCAACCCCAATAGGGTAGAGATGTTCAATCATTAATTTGGGGGAGTTATGATTTTGTGTGATGAAACTGTGGTGGTAGTTGATCAATTATACCTTGCTTCCTTCAGGGGCTACAAACTGACGAAAAGATAGGTATTGATGAAGGCCAATTTAGGCTTCTAGCAATTAAATAACTAACCCATATATTCAATGATAAAAATAAAAGTCTAGATAAAGTGAGAGGGATGTCATGATTTGAGTGAACTTAAACTAATCAGAATAAGATATGTGTCCTCTCTGATATGATTATTTTACACTCCTCACCTTTTCCAATTTCAGGATCCTTCCTCCTTTTACCTCCCTCGTCCCTACACAAATAAGGTATAATGGTGATGATTATAGTAAGGATAAATATACGAAAAACTTAAGTGTAGGTCCAATTCTGTAGTTATCTATATTTTTGCTTGAATTTATTTTTTTAAGATATAAGGTCAATTTTCACATAATCATGATCAAATCCTAAGATATTTGGTACAAACCAACACTAACAATATTAGGATGATATAATATGATAATTTTAGGATTTAAATCTCATTAATTTTAGAATAATATTCGAGAATTTTTTAAATAAAAAATGTTTGAACCTCAGTTAATTTTTATATACCATTGTAGTTTTTCAAAATGACCTATTAATTGTCAACCTTGTTTTTCCTGCTGGGTTTTGGACGACTCATCATTATCACTTGCCTGCAAACGAAGCTACTGCATAGGCTCCACTTTTGCTAAACTAAAATGTAAGACCAAGAATTCAGTATGGTTTTAGTTCACAAATAATTGAAACTGAAAATCACTTTCGTGTTGATTCTGTTTCTTTTGTTTTTGTTTTTTGTTTGTTCCTTTGGGGGTCATCCCCTGTTGATTTCCAAAAGGAAAATAAGGTGGGCAATATTCTAATTCTGTGCTGGAGGAGTTAGCAAAATATAGAAAGACAACAACAATAATTGCTCAATAATATGCATATAATCGAAATTAATTACACCAATAGTCATATTGAAAAGGGTAACTTTTCCAACTTTACTCGTGTAAAATATCACCAGGATATTAGCAAAAAGCCCACATGCCTCATTAATTTCCTGTAAACTAATGTTTAGAGCAATCAAATTGAAAGAACAAAGGTAAAGGTATAAATATAGATTATAAACTATGATTGCAGGATATAAAAAGGTACTATTCTGGCTCCACGCTTTACCATACGTGGTGGGATCTCAAAAAGGAATTACTGCTCACAAGCTAAGAACAATTCTTTTTTTCTTTGTTTATTGTGGCAAGAAAGTCACAAAGATAGAATCACAAAGAGGAAAAAAAACAATGGGTTAAATAGAATAAGGAGTTAGCTTTTAGCTGAACTGAGTTCAAAATTCTTCACTTCTTTCTCTTTGTTTGAGCTCAGTAAGAAAATGTAACATCTTATGGTGGCTAAAAAGCACAAAAGAATAAACTAGGAAAAACACTACAGCCCACAAGAAGATCAAAGCTTCCCTTTAAAATGTTGTTAGTTTCTTTTGTTATAGTCTTATTAGGTGTGCTATAAGCCTATAATCAGTTTCAGTCTGGATTGATTATCGGTCCACTTTTAGTAGTAATTAGTTTCGAGCCCGATGTTTTGTTTTGTTTCTATGGGTCAGTCCATTTAGCATGGAGTTCATTGTGTGTGTAGTGTAAAGGTCTCACAAGTGGTCTTGGGCCTGACTCTTATGAGCTTCTTAATATGTTGAGCAAATTATATAAAGCCCAACCCGTGTGAAGTAAAGCATGCTTCCTCCAAATATTCTCTCTATGAAAAATTCATAAAGTGCTTATATTCTCACCTCTTTGTCTTATTTTTTCACTTATTTTATTTTTGTATCCCATATTAAATTTTAAAAATATAATATGGGGTATAAACGTATAATAGGAGCGCATATCAAGTGACTCAAAATGACAACAACAATAAAGAAATTTTATCAAACTATCATTATTCACGTTATTTTCTAAAAATTTAATAAGAGGTATAAAATAAAGGTGGGTAGAAAAAATAGAAATATAAGCACTCAATCCATAATGCCTCAACTTCTTTTTTCAATATTTGTGTTTTAATTTATACTTTATTAATTTATTGACAAAATTTTTTTTGTTAGTTTTTATTATTTTTGTAGAGTTTAATGTGAAAGTCATAGAAATTGAAAAATAATAATTTTTGAAAAAGTTGGTGCAAATAGCATCTTTCTTCCTCTTTAATCAAACTGCTAGCTCCCTCTTGGCCAAAAAAATCAAACTGCTCCCACTACTATAATTTAATAATTTAGCATATTTAAAGTTTTTAAAGAAAGAAAATGAAGCAAATAAGCCCCAATTAACAATGGATGAGTCAAAAGTTAGGCAATTTGGACTTGGACTTGGGCCTTGGAAAGGGATTGGGCTTCTTCTCATTCTTGAATATTTTCGGGAGTTGTTTTTAAACCTTAAAAAGTGATCAGTGCATAGATTCTTTTCTCATACCCCCATGATTAAAGTAAGTAGTAAGCCGGCAGATTAAATTTTTCGAATTCCTATAATATATATACCTCATGGAATAGCTTAGTTTAGTTGCAAGTGCCTAAATATTTTAGCTATTGACTGTTTGGGCATGTAAATTACTCTAGTGTAGTAGGTAAAAAGCCCTTTTTTTAGGGTGGGTTTCAACGACTAGGGTTTGGATCTCGTTTGTAATTAGGAAAAACAAAATTGAAAACACACAAAGACCAAAGCAGTAGTCGAATACATGGTATAATATATTTCAAAGGGAGTGTTAAAGAGCGAGCTTAATGGGTTGGTGGGTGTCCATTTTTGGACTTTAAGCATGCATGAAGCTAGCTTTTACTGCTTTATATATTCATCATCATCGCATGTGAACATTTGGATTCAAATCTTTTACTTGTTTTCTTCCATTTGTTTTTATTTAATTTTTAATCTTAACTATGTATTTATTAATCATTTAATGTTAAAAATGAAAGATGAAATAAATTTATAACAACTTTTTAGTAATATATATAGTACAATTGTATATATAAATTATTGTATTTATACTACATGGTTAGAATTGAAAGAAATAAAAACAAATTGAGTAGAGAATCCATATCATTCCAAATCAACCTCGACTGTGTATATTGGTAGCTAAAGTATGATTATGTATACATATCATGATCATATATTAATATAAAATAAATTGGGAGTAGTTTTACAGTGTAAGTGAAGCTACACAAACTCTTAAAGTTATAGTACATAGTTAGAATTAAAAGAGTTAAGCATAAATAAATAAAGCAGAAAGTCTAAAATCCTTAAAAATCAACCTCGATCGTGAATATTGGTAGATAATGTATGAATAGATGATTATGATATATGTAGAGTATGTGGGTGATATATTCATGCATTACCCATTAAGCAACAATGCCCTTAATTTAATTGTTTTGTCACTAGTAGGCAACAATGACGCACACAGAGAGACAGAAATTAAGATAGAGAGAGCCCCACGATCACAACCTTGCTTTTCTGAATCTTGTGTGTCAAATTTAACGGAAAGGGGTTATATTGAATCATTGAACCGCAACACATATCTTGACTATTTATGTCCCCAAATCTCTATGCAACCCAACTTCTGTCTCTATCTATCCTTCTCTCTCTCTCTCTCAAAAATTAATTAGAAAGTTATAATATATATAAATATTCCTTTGTGGTTGAAAACTTACCTGAATGGACAGTTAATTTTGACTATACATGCTAATTAATGTATTGTTGATGGATCTCTACCAACAGCAACATGTACGTTTAACCAAATACAAAACAAAACCCTCCTTCATTGTGGACATGTAAGTTTCGAATGAATGCAACATGCACCAATTACATATCTTGAATCTTGACTACCCTGACAGCCTGACAGGGCTTGAAGAACTTAGTCTGTATATATAATTAACAATTAATTTGGAGGTCCAAGTCCATTAAGTTAAACTAGTGTGGGAAATGCATGAGGACCGAGCCTGGATCTCGGACCTGGGGATCGGGGGTTGCTTCGGGTGCCGAGCCTACTGGGGAAGCTCGTTCCGTACGGTGTGTTTGTCTCCAAGGAGGGTACCACGCCCTCTGTTGTTGCCATTATCCCCGTGACATTATTCTTTTTCTTTATTCATTTCGGTCCACTCTCTCAAATGACGTCCTCTCGTAGCATTCACCATTATCTCTATCTTTTACCCTTTTCCCGAGAAAATCTCATATATGACTATGTGCCACCTTTTGAACAAATCATGCACTCAAACCCAAAAGCCCTTAATTCTGTGGTTATCAATATCAGATAAAGATAAAGATGATTAAAGATCTTTTTGGGTACGTTAATCTTTAGAGAGAAAGACTGTACCTCTTACCCTGTTCTCCTTGGTGACAGGTTCTTCGATTTGAATGCCAAACACAAAAAGATAACAAAACTCATAATTAATAATTGAAAGATTCACAATTCCCACATAAGTACCCTCATTAATTAGTACTTCCTTATATATAATTACATCGTCAGATTAAAAATGTTAATATTGATAATCTTAATAATATTACATGTTAGATATCATATCACAAAAATTAGCCTGTATAAAAATATGTAGAAAATGACAGTTTAGATCCATATTCATGCATGCAGTGCAACTTTACAGGTAGGTAGCAGAGCATTAAAAACTGGCCGGTTGTATGATATCATATCTAGTATTTAATTATTTATACATCTCTAATAGTAATTTCATATACGCTGTTGATCAAATCCAAATTCCATTGCCAACATGCATGGATAGATATATACATCTTAAATCTTAATTAATTATAAGAAAGGCGATGAGTGTTTGGCACCGTGTAAAATTTGAATTGCACGTACACATAGTAGATGTGGATTAAACAGTTAAAGCCATCATCTTTATTTCTTATACTTTGGGGTTTGGGTTACGATGAATCCAGTAATGCCCAGTCATGCTGTACTTGCTGCGACGACCGACTTCAGCAGCCACTACTGATCACTAGGCCTGCATGCACATACCTACGTACCCACTACCCACCGCCCTTCACGTACTGAAAAGTACACACCGTCGGCGCGTGATCCATGTAAATGCTCTGAATTAACCCATCATATTTATATTTATATAATTATATAATTATGTCTGAGTGAGTTGTATCAGAGACTGAGTTGAGTCAAGTCAGTCCTATACGTACGTGCGGCTTTCAGCTTTCTACTTTTTAGTACATTTATTTTATCTTAATTTTCTTCTTTTTCTTTTTCGCCCAAACTTCTATTTTATCTTTCCTTTGCCATATATATAGCTTTGGAGATTTTGAAAGGTCCTCCAAATTAAAACCAGTCTTAATTAAACCCTAATTAATTAATTAGTTAGTCCCCCAAACCAATTACGGTCTCCTGCCTGCCTGCGTGGCAATCACTACTGACATACATTGGTGAGTCAGCAGGCTAGGTGCGCTACGTACCTTCCATCACTTTACTCATTCTAACACCTACATATATATATAAATTTTCTCTTAAACGGTCTTTATTTTTATCAGACATCCATCACATACTAAGTGCTCGGCAATTTTATTTTATTTTATAAAAATCAAGCCTTACAACAAGTACTTGGTGCTTCTTCCTTCACTAAACTTTTAAGGTATATTTTCGACCGGTTACCACATAACTTTTTAAGATGTAAAATGAAATTTTTGAAAACTTCATATTAGATTAAAACCTAACATAAAGTCGATAATCAGTTCGACACGGGGCGTTCAAAAAAATAAAAAAGTGCCAATACTTTGCTGAGAAAATTACAACTGATATACATATATTTGAATTTTTCATTTTTTTGCTATACATAATGTATAATTAATCTGATTGAGTTGCCTTTATATATGGAGGGGTACGTCATTGAGTTGTTTATGATCGATTACTTCATATGTAGGGTCTTTTGGCTAGTCAGAAAGGGATATGGGCTTCCAGATATCTATCAATATATTAATAAGATAGATATGGATGACATACACAGCAATAAATTAAGGTGCACATTAGAAAATTGAAAAATGGTTTTCTTTATCATTCCATATAAACACAATATTGTTTATTTTTCATGAATGTAATGGGATTACTAACCTATCTCCTTGAGATGAATTAATTATCATGAATTGAATATATATATATACTCTCTATATGAAACGAAAACTAAAAATATAACTCCGACATGCATGCATGCACTGCCAATCCTTTTTTATTTTTGTTATTGATTTAGAGAATGGAATTAGTGATCCATCGAGATCATGGAGTTGTGTTGGAGCATTTGATTAATTCCGGCCAATTCAGTGCTTAATTAGGAAATGAAATTTTAAAATTAATTACATGATCATAATTGATAAGTTTATGCAATGCGCGGTGGCATCATATGATATATAAAATATGAGTCGTTCTAGAAATTATACAGAGTACTACGTACGTAACATACGTATGTGAACATTAATTGTGAAGTCAGCACCTAGCTAGCTAGCTTGATAAATTATATTGGACATTTTGGTAAGCACTGATATATATATATATATATATATATATATTTATGCATCCCAATTCCCACATGAAGCATCAAAGCAATATGCCTTTTACTAATAGTACATAATATTTTTTCTTGAGCCGTATATTTATTCCTCTACTCTCTCCTCCAAAATAGAAAGAAGGTCCGGCCAGTCTATTGTATTACGTATGCACTGCTTTTAACTGAAATAAATAAATGAAGAATCTGTGCCAAAAGGGGAAAAGAATCTGAAGTTCAGTCTAAAAGAATCTAAAGGATGAGAGAGAGAAATAAGAAAGTAGAGATGGCCTTTGGCTTTGGCTTTTGATGGCCTCCAAGAGGTCCATGTAGCTGAAGTTGACACAGATTGCTTGCGACCATTCGGATTTATCAAATATCAACAAGTAATCTTAATAATTAAGATGAATCAATTAAGATAATGGTAATTAATTAAGTAGGTGGTGGTGTTATGGTCTTTCAGGGTTTGTGGAGAGCCTAACTAATTAATATTAATTGCCTATTCCCAAGTTCCGAACCCTGTGTTGGTTAATTAGTTGCTTCGATCCCTCAAAGCCTACAGAGTTTGCGCCGTCGATCTTGTCCCCTCGGGAGGGTGCCACCACCTTCTCTTCTCCCTCTTTCCGTCCACACACTCCACAATTCACATTAATTCATCCCTTCGACTTCAACTTTAGCTACTAATTAAATTCATTCATCTTATTTATAAAATCGTGAATTACGCTAAATGATATATTTGGAATTTAGAGAGACCACAGTAAAATCGTTTATTTATATACCGGCCCCCCTAAACTATGTCTTATGAGATATAGAAATAGAGCCGCATTCTTTAAGGTTATATTAGAGGATTGAACTCGATCTGAAATATTATAATCACCATCCCTCGCTACTTAAACTAATTTAAAGGGCTTGCAGCCGCATGATACAAGATAACTGCAAACTAGCTGACCAATAATATTGACCATACATATAATTATAATTAATTAATTAATTAATTAAACACGGAGATGGAGTTAGTTCCACTTCCACGTAAGTACAGCAGTTCCAGAATATGACCTTACACTAGGATGTTGGGACAAGTAGCTAATTGGGTTTAGATGTTGCTAATTGCTATAGCATGTATGGTGTTAATTACATATGTCAGCTGATTAAAGATTGATAGACACTTTCACTACTCGAGTATTAAATTAAAGTATATACTAAGTGGCCCATTATATATCTTCAACTTCCCGGATCAGAAACCTAATTACATGCCATCATCTTGAAAATGAACTCTAATTTTCGTGTCTCAGTACTATTAATGCGCCTCATGTCATTGACTGTCATTACGTCATCTAATTAATATATTTATATACTATGGTGTGGGTAGATAAGTATAGGAATAATCTTAAAACCAATAATTAATGGAGGGTAAAATTAACATGAAATTATATTAGACCTTCCTTAATGTACTCCAAAGGTAAGTTTTGATTTTGTACCAAATCTTAAAAGTTGAACAACTATATGACATAATCTTTGGGAAAGGTTAATTAATTTAATTATATACCTCCACGATGGACGCACATCTCATGTCCATTATCCCACACGTCTCGATCTGTTAATTAGTGGGTTAACATCAATGAAGCCACAAGTACTAAACTATCTAATTAACTAAACTAAACTGTCATGAAGTTGGAATGTATATATATATAGAGTATATAATTTGAACCGTATTTTTTTTGGTTTCTATTTGTAAATTTTTTTTGTAAAAAATTAATTAAATTGAAAATAATTTGCCTATAATAAATAAAAGTTTTTATTGAAAACATTTAATTCATATATTTGTTTGATCAAATTAAATAGACAAATAATTTTTAATTTGACTAATTATTTACAATAATAATCTATGAATAAAAAACTACAAATATATAAAGGCCTACAAATTAAATAGACAATATGTATTATAATTATATAGAGTGGAGTTAGTCCAACCGTCTCATCTCACAAAATAAATCTAAACGTGAGATCTCACATATGAAAGACCTATATATATATATAAAAATAAATAAATAAAGAGAAAGAAACAGTAAAGTTATTTACTTAATTTTAAAAGGTGGATGCGGGTGCATCAGAAATCGTCCGCCCTGTGCGATTTGGACGTGGGGCAGCATGATTGAACCCATAAGCAAACACGTAGCTATCCAAATAGCTACATATTGCAGGGTTTGCAGCGTGCAAAATTGCACCACATAATTTTTGGAATCAATTGAGCAGAGTAAGTTACTTTCAAGTGTCATCAACGTCACCATTTATTTTTAAAAATTTCGATCATAATATATATGACTAGGCAGTAGCTAGCTACTGGGGCAAGTTCAATCAGTTGGGTTAATTTCCTTTGATATATATTTGTTTTATCTTGTCTGCTCATGTTCTACCAATTATATATAAGTACCGATGAATGATGATTACGAGTGCACAATCTTAGAATTCAAAAAACATTATTAATGCACCGGAATTAATATTGGAGAATGACATGGACTTCAACAAGCAGCAAGATACTGCATGTACAGTCTGCATGAGTTTGAAATTGTAGGCTCTAAATTCCATTCTCATGAATATGTTTAGAAGATTCTATGAATATATCACACATATGATGCCACTAAACATATCTTTAATTTTAAATTGCAGCTACCTTTTTATTTATTATATATATGGTATTACCGTATTGTTAGATTTCCGAATGTTGTTTTAGTTTATTTTATTTTTATTTTATTATTTTCTAAATTATAATGATGAAATATATTAGGTAGCAAATAAGTTACCTGCTGGCTTGCTGAGAAGTGGCTAACTGATCGAGTGATAGCAGCACTTGTCCTTTCAGCAAAAAAAAAATCCGGATTTAATTGTCCATATCATACGTAAGGCCAGTTTTCGTAAATTTCATTTTAATTAATTGTTCATAAACATTAAATAGTAATTAAATGTTGCAATGCATGTAGCTAGCAAGATGCATGGTGCATTAACATGCAGCTATATATATGGCTAGCATGAGTAACCTAATTGATATTTGGATCGAGCTGTACCTGGGGCAGCTTCATTATCTTGATCAATTTATATTCTTCATGATTTATTTAATGTTCTTAAAATTCATCAGCCTCATCAGCGCACATGCATGCTTTATACTTAGATACTCTCATCATGAATCATGGCATGCATGTGAAAATAATCTAACTGAGGAAAGATGAAACCAAATTAATTTGCATAAATCAATAATAATCTTGTTCACAACCTTATTATCATGTTGAATTTTTGCCCCTAATATATTGTCAGCATGGTATGTACAATGCGATCGATTTGAGGTATGACACGCCTTCTCTCAAGTCCCAACCCATAAATCTGTCCACTTTATTGAAAGAAGATTCAATTTTAAATCTTTTAATTATTTGATATATGTGCATGTGAATAGCACATATATAAGTAAATAAGATGGTACTCATAAATTAATTAGGTTGAGGCTGTTATCCAAAAATGGATTTTATTGCCAATTTGATTGTAGAAAGATATCGATTGGGACGTAAAATATCGGGAAGGCTAAAATATATATCTAACATAAATGGGACAATATATGGATTGGTAACTCCTCTAACAGTCACAACAAAGGCATGGAAGATTACTTATTTATATTCTTATTTAACCCAAACCGTCACCAACTCACAAACGTCTTGATTCTTGAACGATTTTAATTTTATTTTATTATTAGAATCACGTGGATTATTATGATAAAATTCAATTATAAATTTTAGAATCAAGAATATATAATGGAAAAGAAACACACACAAACAAATTAATAGGTAGATGTCAGATGCTCGCATGCTGCCAGCTGGCGGCAGCTCGGCCGCAGCCAATAAACTCGATCTCTTTATTGACATTTCGATCGGCTGCAGGCATGTTCACGCCCTCATTTTTTATTCTCTTGATTCTTCGAATTAGGCTTTTGTTTAATTGATTAGTGAATAATTAGTTTTACATAACCAAGAAATAAAAATGCCATTGTTTTTTTTTATACTCTTTTGACTAAATAATGTCCTAATTAATTATTTTACACTTTGCATGCATAAATGCAGCAAAGACTGCCGGCCTAATTAAATTGGTCATAAAATACTATATAAAAAAACGGAGAAGATATACTTAATTAATCAGTCCCATACCCCATGCAAATCTTTTAAATTGATTCTTATGCCTAACCACCACACCCATGCAGCTCATGCATGAATCACTGATCTTAAATATTATAGCTTGGCGCGCTATTTATGTTATATGTGTTTCATATTTTCACGCCTTTGCTTGCATTTTCTATTAAATTCTAATTTATTGTATTCATAGAGGTATATACAAAAATCTGAACATTCATATCAAAATTAATTTATAATAAGAGAAATAGTTCAAATTCTTATAAATTACTAAAAAATCCTCACATTTTTAATATAAAATTTCTCTTAACAGTATAAAATGAGTGAGATTGACATAAGCATACTATGAATATAAAATGATTAAAAGAAATATAATATTATATAATATAAGCACAAAACAGATATTGCCAACAGAAGCACGATATAGCAATAAATGGATTGGACTCGACCGAAAATGTTAACCTATTTGAGAACGATAAAAGTACAATAGATTTATTAATTAATAGACTGACACAATTAAAGATCACATAAATCACAAATATAAAAAATTTAAACATAGTCAGTTTGACAACTAGCCTCTAGTATATCGTAAGATGTCCTTTAAAATAATGACAAATTTTTTTGCCATGTAATCATCATCCTTCCTCCATTAGACAATATTCTTCACCTTCGTGGCTTTTAAGAGCTGCCTTGCCCACCATTGTACTTCATAATTGGGTCTAACGTACGTACGCACCGTCTCTTTTATTTTGGAAAAAGAGATAAAGCCATTAATTCATAAATATATACATATATATATATATATGTATATAAGTACAAGTGAAAATTTCGTGTATTATATATGTATACAATCGAATAAATTCCTAGTTCTTGAACTTATAAGTTTTCCAATTATTAATTAATTATATAGAGTACAGTAAGGCGACTGCTCTGCTTGAGCCCTCTAATCTAAGTAAGTTTAAAATGAGTCTAGTTAAAGTGAATCGATATCCCTATCTTTAATTTGAACGTACCAAGAATAGTCAAAGAAATAGAAACGTAATTACAATTGTTTAATTAGTTTGAGTGTAAATCCCCATTAAGGTGCGTCTCCTCTCTATTAGGAAGAGGGTATAGGGATTGGTTCCTCAAATTTGAAGTTGTGACATTAATTTACCCAATACAATAATATACATTCTTTTAACTTGTTTATATATCATTCTGAATTAACTGCTTTGGGTGAGGCGACGGCGGAATGATTAGATTATCCTAGAAATTAATAAAATCAAAGAAATAGGGATAATTAATTAAAAATCTTGAGTGGTGATATGATCGATCGCACCTTACGTCATCTTTTCAATTTATATAATAAATTTTATTATCTAGTTACTGCTAAATCTTCACTCAATAGAGGTAAGAGTCATTTTACATCTCGAGCTAATAGAATTGAAAGACCCATTTTCATTGTTATCATTGACCATCAAGGCAAGCTCGCTGAAGCTGACATTTGAGCTGAACCATTCCACTTGTAAATTTGTAATTAAGTTTGTGTACAAGATGAACTAATACCTTCTTTTTTGTTTACCTTGCGACCAGGTTCGAAAAGTTAAATTTAAGATCTCTTCTAATTTTAAGAAAAGAGATATTAATATGCCAATATTTAGTTGATAAATGAACACTTGTATCAAGTTTAGGCCGGTGGCCTTAATGAGGTACATATGTCACAATATATCTTAATGAAAGAAAATTTTTTGTCTGGTCAATCATATATATATATATGAGTGCCCAAGTACATGCATGCATGCATACATGTACTTATATCAAGATTTATGTAACGTATGGTACTATATATTTGTAAATATATGGGTAGATATTGTATCCAGACAAGTTACATCAGGATGTAGAATAAGAAAAAGAAGGTCAACCATGTTGATGCATGGCCTCCAGCTACTGTGTCTTATGCATTTGGTAGCTAGCATCCTAGCACATTTATCTGCATGGGGATCTATCTCTATAATTCATTTGACCAACCAGCCCGGCACTATAAAATATTGGGTACTTAACTGGCTTCAAGACTTCAACACCTGAGTCAACACCACATGCACTACGTAATTCCAGCACTCTTGTCCTTGTCATTTTAATTTCCAGAAGTAAAGGCCACTCTTACTCTACAATTCAAACTTCTATATATGCGATAACTTATTTATATTAACCAAATTATAATTAATCGATCAGCTACCTTGTTACGAGGCTTAGTATATAATTATCAAACACACTGCAGGTAGTAGTTGTAAAGAAATTATAAATTCACCATTTAATTAATTTGATCCATGCATCCTATATACATATATATATATATATATGCATGATACCATCCAAAATATTTTAAAGAAACCAAATTCATAATTAGATGCCTTTTCAACCAATGCATGTATTAATTACGACGATTAATTTATATCATAAACTTTGACCTTCGCATATGCAAAATCTGATCAATTTCATTTCCACGCTGTTGCCTGTTGATCTGATGCGACAAACAAAATGTCTTCACCCATAATTAAATAATTAAGCAAATGTTAAAAGTCAATGGCAAAGAGCCATTGTTTTGTAACCGAATATGAAGTCAAACTTTGTTGTCGTTTTTTGCTCAGCGCAATATAGTAGCCTTTATTAATTATTAATTCTTTCTTTTTTGGCCTTATGGGGGCTGAAAATAGAATAATAAATAAAGAAATAAAAAAACCAATTAATTTATTGATGATGAATTAAGGTATAATGGCATGCATATTGATTGATTCCCAGGTAATTAGGTTCCAACTGTACTATGTGGGATTCTGATTTGTGATTACAGACAAATTAAGAAAAGCAAGAGAGGTGTTGGAAAATTAAGGAAGCTGGTCTTGTCAGAGATTTGAAACTGAACGTAGTTGCTGACTCTGTGATTTGAGGAGTTTTTGCAAGTTGAGGCCCAAGTTGCACTACTTTTTGTAGTGAATACTATCATCATTCATCACCAATTCAGCAATTGTATTCATCAGTATTGGTAAGATTCCCAATTTCATGATACTACGGCTAACAGCAGCTAACCCTATTTCTTTCAATACTAGTCAATTAATGTACAGTACTGCATGTTATGTATTCTAATTAATTCATTTCAATTGCATGTGAAGTACTACTACTACTCAAACTTAAATACCACTACATCATCATAATGAATCATAATGCATGTTACTAAAAAAAGGTATATACTTCTTACATACATGTCTGAAAGGAAAAGAGAGAAACTGTATCTCTTGCACTTGTGGCCGCCTAGATTTCTGCACCGACCAGGCCAGGTCTCAAATTAATGTTTATGTTTTTAACATTTTACATTCAGAAAATTACCCTCAATCCTTCATTTGATTGGTTGCCACAACAACTTGTAATTAATATACAGAATTTTTTATGGGGCTCCAACTTTTATTAAACTTTAGCTAGGCTTTTTAACAAATCACTTACTTAGATTATGATCTCGTTTGCACTTCACCACTCGAATTAAAAATTGAATCAATTTATTACTTTAATTTTAAAAAATTTGCACTGTGCCACATTTGTCAAATTCCGTCAATATTTCTGTTTAAAATAAGGGTATTTTAGTCTTTTCAAGTAAATTGTAAGGGATATTTAGTCTTTTCGAATCCCCATGAGATATGTTGAAGAGCAATACTATTTGTACCAAAAAATATTCTTTCCATACTTAAAAATTTACTAAAATACATATACTTTTAATAGAATTATTGACGAATTTAGATAAAGGCGGTACATTACATGAAGTGCAAACAAAGTCATAATTTAGGTGTATAACTTGTAATAAAGTTTAAATTTTTTAAACTAACTGCTTATATATTTTTTCTCCCTTGTAGGAAAAAGGGAGTTGGACCGACTGGTCATGTGTCATATTTAACCTTTTGGTTACACTTAATGTACCAATTCAAACTTTAAGAGGATACCCTGTATTCTTTTTTGTTATATGATTATATCTGAGTATCTGACTGTAAACTGTATGAACTGTGAATAAGATTCATTGAATAATGTTTAATTTCTGCTCCATATTTTCCATCAAACAAGAAAAAATTCAGAGTCTGGTATATAAATGATCTTCTTTCAATTTCTTTCTATCTGAGTACAAAATACAGAAAAGGGTGGTGGGATGTCTGTTCTTGAATCCAGACCATGTAATTTTGCTACTTCCCTGTAAAATTCAACATTCATTGTACAGATTGCAGTTGAATTTCACTCCCATGTATCAAAAAGTAAGACCTGCCATCCCAAAAAACAACAAACTCTTCTTCCTCTACATGCACCCTGTACTATACACAGAACCTCCCTCCCCAGTCCCCCCCACCCCCCCCAAAAAGAAGAAGAAAGGATAAATTAAACATGTGATTCATTATTGTTATTATTATTATTATCATCATCACTAACGTAATCTAAATCACCTAATAAAAATAAACAATCTTCCTTGATTTCAGCTTTGTTTGGCTTGTCTTCCTCAACCTCTTCGCTGTCATCAACACCACCACCAACAACCACTGCTTCATCCCCCCAAGTCAGCTCTCTTGCTCTCTGTGCCTCAAACTCCCAATCCGTACGACCCAAAACCACCAACATGGTTAGAGCACAGCAGCCCTGCGCCGCCAAAAGTCCAAGCCACAGCCCCATAAAATCTAACCCTGCAAAGAACCCAAAACCCACCGCCACTGGCATTCCCACAATGTAAAAGCACCCCAAGTTTATGTTTGCTCCAACTTTGGGCCTTGCTGTCCCTCTCAGCACACCACACCCTGTTGTCTGCGGACAATTTCCCAGCTCGCAAAGCCCAATTATGGGCAACACCAATGATGTCAGGGTTATGATCTCCTGGTCATGTGTGAACATGCTGGCCCATATTTTCCTGACCATCACTGCAAAGATTAGTGCTGTGAGGCCAAGTATGAAGCTACAACATAGTCCTACAATGGCCGCAAGCTTTGCCTTTTTGGGGTTGTTTGCGCCTATTTCGTTACCAACACGAGTGGAAACACTGAAGCTTAGAGATGAGGGGAAGATGTAGATTAAGGCTGTGGTTTGGATCAAAATGCCCATTGAAGCAACTGTTGCTCTGGGGTTCAGTAACAAACCGCAGAGCAAAATCATGATCTCGTACCACCACCATTCTAGGCAGACTGAAATGCAGCTTGGTATGGCCAAATTGAGAAGGGTCTTCCATTCTCTAAAACAGTCCCTGGAAATCCCACCCCAAGTTTTCTTGTGGACACCAGAAATTATGATGTAGAGGATTAAAGAAGCTACAAGATTGAAGTTGGACCAAACCCCACTTAGAGCAACCCCTTTGATTCCCAAATTGAGGTGTGCAACAAGAAAGTAATTGATGGGAATGTGGAGCACAATTGCTAGAGTGGCACAAAATGTGAGAGGCAGAGTAATTGATTGACTTCTGAGGTAGATTCTCAATGGGTGAAGCAGAGACTGTGCCAGGAGGTCAGGAAGAGAGCAGAGGAGGTATGATTGAGCTTCTGTGGCAATAGCTTCGTCTTGGCCACAAAGGAGGAGGATTTTCTTCATGTTGAGCCAGAGAAGGGAAATGGGTATGGAAGTAAATGCAAGGAGTAGCACTGTTCTCTGCAGAGAGAGGCCAAGCAGAGTATGCCTTTTGGCTCCAAAAGCTTGGCCGCAAATGGGTTCCATTCCCATGGCAAGGCCAGAGAGGATTGAGTATCCGGTGATGTTGGCGAAGCCGACGGCGAGGGAACCACCGGCTAAGGCCAGGTCGCCGAGGCGGCCGAGAAAGAGCATGGAGATCATTGACCGGGAATAGAGTAAAAGGCCGGTGAGTATCATTGGGAAAGCTATTTTGGCTATCGAATTGGCTTCTTTGAAAGCAAGAGAGAAATGGGATTTGTGGGGTTTCTCTACTTTTAGTTGTGGTTGAGTTTGTTCTACTTGTTTGGATGGTGGTGTTGGGGTTTTGGAGATCAATGGGGTAGTAATAAGCGATTTGGGGTCTTCTGAGTCTTTAACTGATGCAAGGTAAGGATGGTCATCTGACTTGCCATTGCGGCAGAGAGAAGGAGATGTCAGCTTACACATTATCAAGTACTGACCCTAATTGGGAATAGTAAGTAAACTTGTACACAGAGAGAGAGAGAGAGAGATTGTAGGGGGGTCTTAAGAGGAGGGTGGTGGAGGGGTTTATATAGGGGTTAGGACTGTCTGGGGTTGGAGCTTTGAACATAGTGGGGGATACTTTTGGAGGGACTAGAGTGTCTTTGTGATGACCGGCCAGCAAAAGCTATGCCTAAGCTAGTGAGTGAGAGATGGGTGTAAAATCCACTTTCATTAATTCTCAAGAAGTAAGATTTTGAGATATAATCAAAAGTTTTTTGTGTTAGCTTAATTTGTTTCTTCTTCTAAATTTTATCTCCTCAATCTTTAAATTAAAAAATTTTCAGAGGGAGACGGAGTTGCATATTGAAATTGAGATATACACCACCAACTGCATGAATATAATATGAGAGAGTCAAAGTTCATTAACGTTTTCGGTTAAGAGGCCATAGAGACAGAGAACAAGGACAAAACTTGCTGTTGTTGGATGGAGTCTTGGCCAGTTATACATGGACTTCATATTTTACAATGAATCCAAATAACCCATCCGTTATGGCCCACCTATATTGTCTTTCATACAATGAAATTTATGAAAAATTATTAAGCAGAGGGATTAATTAATAATATGTATATTGGCCTTTGCCAGCCTAAAAATGGTTTGCTTTGGTTCATGGATAATACAGAAACGGCTGAAATGAAACCTTGCACTTGCACCACTTAATTAGGTCCTAGCTAGCCTCTTTTTTATTTGAACAGTTTTATGGCTCATGGATAGGTCCAAAGAAGCCGTCATTGTTCAGTACTCGGCCCTTTGCATTATGCAGATCACAAGGAATAGTATTCAACTCCACTTTTCTGACATGGAAGAATGCATTTAACCATGTTTCCACTGCAGGCACATTTTAGAAGACCATAGCCAAATTTCACAACAAGTACTTGGGTCACCTACGGAACCTTTGTTTCATTCAATTCCCAAATTGGGTATCTTTTTTTACTCTTCTTTTAAGGGCATGAGACAATAATATTTGGGTTGAGGCCCTTGAGGGGCAGCATTTGCCATTTGGGTTCAAACCCATTACATTACCCAATAGGGAAACTGTGAATAATGAATATGTTGTTAATTAATATGAAAAAGGGAAAAGTCAGCTTTTATTGGGATTTTTGCATTGAATAGTGTTGTGGTAAGCCGTTGAAAGTCGTAGCTAATGCAACAAGTCACTGCTTGATCCTCAGTCTTCAAACAAACAAACAAACAAACGTACCCCTCAACAGAGAAACATTGCCAAGTGGATGGCATTCATGGTTCCATTCCACACGCATAAACGCATGAGTGGGTTGGTCTACATGGTCTCTTAAGACTCTTACTGTTTTTAGATGCACGACAGCTTCTGATTCCGACCCTTATCAATGAAAAGGGAATGCATACACATTACATATATGACAAAAGCCCACGGTAAGGACTAAAAACGACCCTTTTTGAGTCAAATTATATAGACAAACTGATGACAAAGACAATGGTTTGGTTTAGTCATAAAAACGTGTAGAAAATTCCACCAAAAAAAAAAAAAAGAAGTTTCTACTTTCTGCATTATACTTATGGATATTAATTCTTAATATCTACTTAATTTGACCCTAAAAATTTAAGTTCCTCTTCTCTTCACCTCCTTATAAATTTATATGCTTTGGATTATTCTATTTTAACTTGAGCAAAATTGCCCGTCCAACCTCATTTGTGGGTATTAGGCCGGGGATCTTTCGGTGGAACCTTCGACGTGAGTGTGAAGGTTTAGAAAATGCCCTCTAAATCATGACCAACTTAAAAAGACATTATTGTAAAGTTGAAAATTAATGAGAGGCAAATTAATAAAGGAAATAGATAAATATAGAAAAACCGAAAGTTGATGAAAAAGTAAAAAACTGAGACATATATACAGTCGGCTAAATAATAGATATGGCAAAAAGGGTCACAGACCAACCCATATAACTCTGTCAATTCCCAAATATGGAAATACCATGTTTACTTACCATGTGCTGCTGTGAACCCATAAAAAGAGAAAGTTTTGTTTTGCTCATTACTATTCTTGGCATTTTTGATAATAACAATAACCCTAATTTTGATTTGCATGTTTTTTTTTCTTTTTTGTATAATAATCTCATGGAAAACATTGAAAGACTGCTTTGGCCTTTGGTCTTGCCTGCAAAGGGAAGCCAATAAGATCAACCCACGTATATATACATGTTTATGAAGTTCATGGCAGAAATGCATGCCTTCATTGCGGAACTCAAAATAAATTTGATGCCATAATTATCAAACTCTTATATGATAATGGATGGATGGATCTAACACCGACTAAATCTTTATTGAGAGCTGAAAAATTAGATGCATTAATGATACACAACATAATGAATCTTTGCCGACAATCAACATGCATGCCACAAAATTCTTCGGCATGCAATAAAAGCAATTGGACTTGTTACGATTGTTGCAAACTTTCTCAACTCACTTGATTCTGTGTTGACCAATCTAGAGACATTTTACAACTTTTTAGTTCATATATATATATCAACCAATTAGACACATGCATATATAGAGAGGTAGGTATATATGTGGGGAACGACCATTAAGCACATGTATATGTAGCAGAAGGTTGATGTGGGTGATGCCCAAATTCCTATATCTGTATATGATCAGAATCGTAAAAAGTACAGTATTTTTTATCCAACTTTCAATTAAATGATAAAATTGATCGAAACTGTTAATTTAAAAAAAAATTATTTCGCAAATAATCAATTAAGTAAATAATCGACGCAATTTGATTTTCATATCCATCATTTAAATTTATTTTCAAAGTTTAAATTGACTTGCTAGTCTTGGTTTGACTAAGTTTTGAAGAGTAGCTTAACTATTGGAGTTATTGAGACTGAATCAAAGTCGTATATCAGCATTTCTTTTAAAATAAGTTTATGTGTAATTAGTATATGTATATAAGACTGAATCAAAGTCGTATTTCTTTTACTTTCTTAACTTGTGTGTCTAATAAGTAGCCAATATCAAGTGGTTCATATCAATCACAATCAAACCATTCATAGAAAATCACACGGTTCCTTGCAGAAAAGAAAAGATGATAGAAACATAAACCATCAAGCTACAAAAGTTCGATCGGACTTTGATACTTACTAACCAACTTTGAATGATATCAATTTGGTTATTAAGCTGCTCTCAACAAGATTATAGAAAGATGTAATAATTGACAACTGATCTGTCGTACGTCGTACGTAATCAGCCCTAATCTTGTTTTTCTTTTAACAAACATTTAAAAAAAAACGAAGGAGAAAAAAGTTAAGGAAACCAAGTTAATTATAATTTGGCTTAACAAAGGTATGCGTAATAGACTAAAAGTGGTCTGAAAACAAGTAAAAGCTCTTGTATAAACCGCTAGTTTAACTTATACTGTCTTATTCGATCTTGTCCCCATTTTGTCTTAAATGTTGAAAAAAAACTTTATATATATCTCAATAGTTCCTAAATAGACGATAAGCTTTATGAGGGGCCATGAGTCATTATAATTAACTACCATATATAATCGACCGTTCACATTATTTCTACTATTCCCCAAGAAATTAATTAATAAAATTAAGGATCCAAATTCTATAAGTCTTGTTGTAGTCAAGATTTGATGTAGTAGTAGTTAAGCATTGATTGGTCAAAGAATTAGGGATGTTATCTAGATCAGCTTCTTAAAGTTTCAGTCTTGATGTCTTTTTTCCATCAGTTTAAACTAAACTCAATCTCTATGTATCCTTTTAAATAATAAATAAGAATGTAAACTTTGAAGGGAGGGAAGCATCTGAAAATTCCTTTTTTGACTTTGTCTTCTCCAAAAAAGCCATTGTTGATGCTACTTTGTTGCATATTGTCTGCTCCACCGAAAGCCATTCCCATTTGGTTGTTAGCGTGGGAAGAGACAGAACTAGAACTAGAACCTGAAGGGTGTGAATTAGAGTGAGGGATCCATTAATTAGGTGTTGGTGTTCACACATGCAATACGCAAGTGTGGACATTAATTCACACGTGTTAGAAACCCAAATATATTATTAATATGTTTACGCGTAAAACGGTCATGGTCATTTGGTTTGTTGTCATATATATACATTGACACCTTCACTGGCTGACGTCCACAATGTAATAACAAGAATGGTGTGAAATATAGAACAGTAAAGAGTTTACTGAGATCCCAATTCCCATTTAAATCTTGATTACCAGTTCACCTACTGTCTCTGCAGTACTGGCAAGTGGACAACTGATCTATCCAATCTTGATTAAGCTTCAAATAAATTTGACTCAATATAAAAGCAAATGCATTAAATGGGACCCTTCTATTTACCACTTGTAGGTTGATTTTGAACGGGTCGGGAAGTTTAGGCCGTGATCATTTATACAACCTAATTGCAGTCTCAGCACGTTATGACATATAATATAAGTATACTTCTACACCTAATTCTATTTGAAACAATGTAAATCTCAAATTTAATCATTAATTGAATCACTTAAATTTCATGTGATAGTAGTAGTACTACATAAAAAATAATATGTATTACTGCAAGTACTTGATCGTTTTCACTTTGTAAATTCATTTATTTTTCACTTATTTTGTTATTTTTTATTTTTCTTTTTTTATTTTTTTTTTGAGTACTTTATTAATAAGCCACAATTTATTATATTTTTTAGTCATAAACCCAAACTTTAAATTTATTTATTTTTAAGCCATAATAAATATAATTCTTTATTAATAAGCCACAAAATACATTTTTAAGCAAAAAACAAAAAAATCAACTATAAAAATATAAAAACAAAAAATTCCTTAAAAAACTAAGTAAAGTGTAATTCTACAAAATTATAAAGTGTAACTCAACAAAAATCCAAAACTAAATCTTAACTCAATAAGAATTATACTTTAGAAAGAATTACATTTTAGAAGTGTAACTCTTAACGACTCTAAGGACTGTAACCATCGTGCTCTAATACACGACGAGCCCAAATCGACTGCGAAAGCAATTTCAACACTTGGAGTCATTGAAGTTGAAGGGGAAGCAAAGGCCACCATGTTCAATTTGAAATCAAAGGATTGGGGAGGGTTTGTGCGCTAGGTGAGAGTACTCCTAGCTAGCTACTACATTAATTAATTGAAATATTATTTCTCTTTACCTATCATTAGTCTTAATTAATACTGGTCAATTTTATAGGTGAGGCTAAAAATGAAGAGTAAACATGTTGCAAGAACTATCACCAAAAAGAAAAAGAGTAAGCCAACTATATTTTAATTACTAATTAACTCAATTATAAGAACTTGTAAAGTATCAAAGTGACGTGAATCAATTTGAGATATATGCAGATGTGTTGGAAGTTTGCAAGGACATGCAACATGGCATGGAAGGCACCTATTTGATGGCGAAAAGCAACGTCGTTACTGAAGGGGTGGGGTTTAAAAATAAATAATATAAAACTGGTGGTTTATTATTGAGTGTGTTTCTTTTTAATGGATTTTGACTAATAAACACAAATAAATAATGACTTTAAACTACTAGCAATTAAAATAGTGGCTTAAGACTAAATAAGAAGCTTATTTGGGGCTTAGCAATAGTTTGGGGGTGGTAAGGGGAAACTAATTTATTCTTATGCAGTGAAGGAGATATTAGTTTTTTTTTTTTTTGCCTTCCATTTGGATCTATAACTTGATGCCTTGATCGTGTTCTAGCTCTATTCAAAATATATCTCTTTAAATATATAATAAATAAAAAACAGGTAACTCCTCAAGCATAGGGGCACTGAGCCTTATTATTTTAAATTTTCTTTAGCAATTTTGTTTCAAGTTTTTTCTAAAGTTAATAGGATTATCCTAGTTCTTAATCTGAGAGCATGTGTAACTAGACTATGGAACACATTATACCTGGGTTCCAGGCCCAACTACCGGGGAATGAAAAGAAATACAGACGAGGCATCACCTAACCATGATTTTAGGTAACCCAAAGCTCATGGGCCTTTCTGCAATTTTTTTTTGCAGAATCCTAAAAAAAGACGCGCCCAAAGATGCTACATAGACCCAGCCCAACAGTACATGGGCCTTGCCCACATAAGACACCCATCTATGAAGACAGATTAAAGACCAGTAAAATAATGAAGTGGAAGAAAAATCAAACACTATAGCCTGCTTCACGCATGGATCAATCAAAAAGTTAAAATTATGGCAATGAGAGGGCAAATTCTGTATTCCCACTACTATTGTTTAGAAGCAACAACAAAGTTCCATAAACTTTTGAGCAAAAACTACTGCAGAAAAAGTATCTAAAAGCTAAAAATTAAAACGCTACAAGAAACTACATGAGTTGTTTTAAATTGATTCCACGGTAGTTGTCTTGGAACCACAAATTGCAACGTCTGACAGACACCCAGACATTAACCCAAGCCAATGATCAAGATCAACATCAATCGTCAGCATGTGGTGAGCGACTGCAGTTAACAATTGCCATGTGTTAATGACGATATATAAACACAAGCATATATAATTAATAAAATATACATGTGTTGATGTATACAAGTATGATTCCCACAGTTTATAATCCAGGCTAAACTGGGTAGGATTGAAATTCAAACCTGTTATATCTCTCATGCATGGGGCTCTCAGGTCCCCCATAGTTGGGGCTGTCTCTAGGTTCAGGCACAGAATTTGGGCTTGGACCACGACCATTTTCAGGGCTAGCCCTCTCTCTTCCATAAGGACTACTGCTGGGGCCACGACCATTTTCAGGGCTAAGCCTCTCCCTCCTGTAAGGTGGACTAGGGCTGGCACCATGACCATTGTCTACAGCAGCCTTCTCTCTCACATAAGGACTACGACTACGGCTGCGATCACGAGCACGGCCATGGTCAGCACTCACCCTCTCTTTTCGGGGACTACGACTAGAGACCCGGCCATGAGCAGATCTCTCCCTTCGATAGGGGCTCGGGCTGTGGCCACGGCCATAGTCTGGGCTACCTCTCTCTCTTCGATAAGGACTTGGGCCACGACCATAATCAGGACTTCCCCTCTCTCTCCGGTAGGGACTGGGGCTAGGACCACGGCCATAATCAGGGCTACCCCTCTCTCTTTTGTAGGGACTTGGGGATCTTCTCCTATCACGGCCTCTCTCTAGTGACCTATCACGACTTCGTCTGTCAGGGCTATATCCATCTCTTCTTTCATCATCGTCACGAACTGCATATTCCACTGATATAACTCGATCCATCAGCTTGCTGCACAACAGAGTACAAAACAGTCTTATCAGCCAAAAAAATTGAACTTCATATCAAGAGACCCATAAATTTAGAGAATCAGTGCAACGCACGCTGGTCGGGAAGCTTCATCAAGAGCATCAATTTCAGAGATTTCAAATTCACCTCATTAAGGTGTGTGTGTGTGTGAGTGAGAGTGAGAGAGAGAGAGAGAGAGAGAGCAAAGAATATCTACCTCATGTTTGTAGCTTCCAATGCCCTGGTAGCATCCTCCTGTGACTCATACTGAACAAATGCAAAATTTCTTCTGATCCTTACACTTACTATTTTCCCATATGGATCAAAGTGCCTCTCCAAATCCTTGGTCCTGGTGTGATATGGATCAAAATTTATAACAAACAAGGTCTTCGAAGGTCTTGTATTAGCTGATGATCTTTTGGAAGCACCAGGTCTTCTAGTACCACGTTCATGCTAAAATACAAACACAAACATGTTCAAGCTTGTACACATTTGAAACAAACATGACACAGTAAAATAACAAAACAATCAGTAGAAATGCCTACATTTGCTACCTTCGTCCATTCCACACGAAGCCTGCGTCCTTTCCGACCAAATTCTCTCCGATCAAGTCCCCGAATTGCATACTCCGCATCTCTCTCATCTTCCATGTAGATAAAAGCAAATCCTAAAATACAGTAAAGTAAAATATTCAGAATAGATTGTAATCCAATTCCATATTCGTTTTACGAAACGGTAAGAAATTCCCTGTGTAAGGATTCTTCAATAAGAGACGGCATTCATCCCTTTGGCAATGTGCAAACCACCTAAAATTCTGTCCTAATTAAACAGTTTGGCAACCTCCGGGAAATCTATAAACTAAGTGACCAGTAAAATTAGTAACAGACCTTGTATAAAGAACTAAGTGGTGTCAAGGGACAACAATCCAAAAGTGGATGTCTCATGGTGGGGTCAATGTAAAGAGAGTGCCTTCTCCATCTAATCTTCTGCCTCTGCCGTGGGATTGGCAGTGTTTCAATCTTGAAACATGTCTGAAATTGAGGGCTGGGCGAAAGTCATGAGGAATGAAAGGCAATGGTGTCTGTGGAAAATGTGGTATGATGGTAGTGCCATTGCGGATCAGAGTGACTCTTCTTGAAAACAAGAAGAGGAAGCTCGTCACAGGCAAGAAAATTCTGAAGAGCCCATCCACTAGCCTGGAAGAGAATGGTTATCCCAAGATAATCCTGCGTCAAAGAAAATGTTGAGTATGGGGGTTTATGCGTCAAAAAATACATGCTTTTTCTTAAAATTATCCTGAACCCCCACAGGAACTCAACAAAGGAAGATTGCTGTCACTGAGACATGTAGTCCAGAAGATTTTTCAGTAGAAATGCTGAAGAAGCAGACGTCATGCTGAGCCGTCAGAGCACAAAAAGTGAGATGAAGTCTGTTTGTCCCCTGCTCTCTATTGCTGCCAATCAGCGCATAGGAGCTACCACCATCACACATGCAGATTTTCCAGGGTTGAATTGCCTTGCTGCTTTAAGACCCAGTGCATTCTCCCAGAGTGCATAAAATTTTTCTATGATCTTTACCATAAATTGATAATCATTGCAGAGTACATGCATAGACACAAATTTTAAGCCCGTGTTTTCTGGTCATGAACAGAACCCCAGAAAAATAAATAAATTAACTATTTTAAACAATGTAACAAACGATAGTGTTGCCGATTCCTCAAACCTCCAAAAAACCTCAATAGGTAATCAACCGACACTAAGTTTTCTCTTTGGTACCCAAATCAAAACTGGGTGAGGTGGAAATGCCAAATTGAGGAGCCTAGTACATGGTTTTAATCATTCCAACTAAACCCCAAAAATAAAAAATTCACCCATCAATTATTATCCCAAAAGAGTTCTAAAGTTGCATTTCACATGTCATTTGTTTTGATAAAATAAATTATCTAGACAAAGAAGCAGAACTTGGAGAGGTGAAATATTGACAGGTTATCGAAAAAATGAGCTTCAAACTGATATAATAATTACATGTAATCAATAAAAGATGAGCAAAAGAACTCACCAGACTTCATATCCACTCTATCGACTTTCCCATATCTTCCAAAAAGCCGCTCCAATTCATTCTGTCGAGCATCATATTCAAAATTCCCACAGAAAATAGGCCTCATTTCCTGGCACAAGTCGAGACTAAACTGTTGGTAAACATGCAAAATAAAATTTTAGACCTTTTAGATCAGATGTGATATAGCTTACACTCAACCTATCATAGAATGACCGATTGCATATGAAAATAGAGTAAACAACAATCAACTAACAATTGAGCATCACCAAATTCCCATACTTGAGAAACAGAGAACACATCAGTTTGGAAAACACCACTCAAAACTTCAAACACAAAAACAATATAGAGATTAATACAAAATAACCATGTTATGTTCATTGGAAAACACATAACATGGTTATTTTCCTTTTTTATATACAAAATAACCATGTTATGTTCCTTTTTTATATACAAGAAGCATTAACTTCATGACTACAAACACCAAAATGCTCTTCAACCAAAAAATAAACCTAGAAATCACAAAAAAATCACAATTATTAAAAATCAGTCTGGTAGATTCAATACGCATATCGATAGACCCAGATCTTCAAACTTAACCAATGAAAAATTAAAAAATATCAACAACTTTAAAAAAATTTCCAATCCGAAAATCAACGCTAAAATCTAAACAAATTACAATTAACGAACAAAAAAAACACAAGTCCCAGAACAGATCGAGACAGAGAACAGTCAGATCTACCATTATAGAAAACCTAAACTACAGATCCCATTTATTTGCCGATAATTGCTATGAAAGATACATAAAGTAAAGGAAAAGAAACAACAAATAATCAGATCGCGATCTTTCTTAGATTCCTTTTAAATTTTCGCAGACACCAAACGCAAATCTGAGAAGCTTACAAATTATAAATTGAGATCAGATTCTGGAAGGGTTCTTACTTTCTCTTAGAGCCGGAGATATGATAGCAACAGAGCCTCCAGAACCCTAGCGATGTAAGAGGGAAGAGAAAATATTATGTGATATTTCTGTTCTACGATTTAACCGAAACGAAGCTCTCATAGTGAAATAAATAGTAAAAGAAAACAGCGTTTTGGATATTGTCGAAACGGGCCCTAGACTTTAAATATTTACACATTTACCCCTTTTGAATATTTTATGAACGGCGGAATGGAGGACTTTTGATTTCTGGATCTGTATGCAAAATATTTCAAGAAGTTATCTCATAGAGGGAATCCACATTTCAAAAAGCCAGTATATAATTTTCCAAATTTCTTAAAAGAAATCCACATTTTTAAATTAGAAATCTGCGAACTAAATTTATACAGTGTAATAATATCAAAATAACTATTTATCCTATTATTAAAGAAAAACTTTTACAAAATTATGACCGTAACTCGAATCCTTGAATTTCAACCCACGTGCTTTTTGTCGGTTGTCCAAAAATATCTTCTCCAACTACAAGTCTGGGCTGAACACTGAAGAAGCCTGCAAGGGTTGAGTGGGCCCAGTTGAACTAGGGAGGCTTCGGTTGATTTTTCTTCTACTTTAGGGCCAACGTCATGGGTTTATTAAGATGCTGGGCTTCTTGCCACATAAGCTCCATCCAACAGACATTAAAACATAAAAATTTTACATTTATTTTAAGAAAATTGCATATAATCTTTTGCAGCCCTCTAATTTGAGATTTTGCATACCAACTCGCTAGTAATCTAGTTTATTTCTCCCACAAATAATGTTAGAGACGTTTTAAGCTCAAGTTCCTCTCCCAAATAAAAATATTTTCAATTTTTTTCAACTTTGGTACTTAAATTTTGACAATCATCTTAATTATTTATCGAAACTATGATTTGGCCCAATATCTGAACCATTAATTTTTGCAATTTTGCTGGCACCATAGATTCTATGAACCCAAGCATATCTTTGGGGGACAATGCTTGGGTCCTCAAGCTTGAGGACCAACCCTGTCCTCAAGCATGCCAAAAATCATAATTCTGTCATGCCGGCTCAAGATCAAAACCGTTCAATTTTTAGATCACCTAATAAAGATCATTTCTGGAAAAAATCAACTCAATCGGAAATCGTTTGATTGTATAACTGTTAACCAATAGATACATGGTTTGGTCTTTTAACTATGACCTTATATTTATTCGTTAACAATTGTACAACTAAATGATTTCCGATTGGGTTGATTTTTTGTAGAGGTGATCTTTATTAGGTAATCTAAAAATTGAACGGTTCCGATTTTGAATCGGCATGGCGAAATTATGACTTTTAGCCAGCTTGAGGACAAGGTTGGTCCTCAAGCTTGAGGACCTAAGCATTTTTCATCTTTGGGGATATGCAATCTGAAGGGCATCTCCTTCTGAAATACTTGCAAGCAGCACAACGACCAAAAATCATAATTTAAAATCTAAAGGAGGATCAAAATCTCACTCACATAGATTTTCTCTATCTTTTGTTTAGAAGAAAATCTTAGAAAGATTTGTGGTGTCTTAATTTTCTAGTAGGCAAAGATACAGTGGATATATGTATTGAGGGCTAACTCCTAGAGACATTTCCAACGGCTACTTTTTTATTTCAAAATTGATGATTTTAAGAAATTTTTCTTAGGATGGTAATTGTCGACTTGCAATTAGGGGCTGGTTTCTCATTTTAAGGTTTTTGCTTATCATAATCCTTCCATTAAGAAATTTCGTATTGATTTTAAAGAGTATTTTTTATTTTACTAGCGTAAAATTTTAATTTGATGACTTTTGGGGCCAGAGGCCCAAAACAAGCCTAAAGAAAACTAAACAATGGCCCGAGGCCTACACATGCCTCTACAAATTACAATCCTCAGATAAACGACCCTAAACACTGCCCAAATTAGAAACTAATTATTGATCAACTGGGTGTGGAGAATGAAAAATTAAAGAATAATATATATAATGTTCTTGAGTTTTTCACGGCTTACAAATATGCTTTTTGATGATATTAATTTTTCTGTTTGCGTCAATTTCATGATATTAATTGAAAGAACTACTTTGGCACATAAAATAAAACCAAAAATTCCCATAACAAATTAAAACTCTTAATCTATATATAATTAAGCACGCCAAAGATAACATAAATGTTGAAATCACACCCAAGTCTTTTGAAAAACAAGCAGATAAGCTAAAGTTCAAATTAACTAATACCATACTACTAGTACTATATATAGTAACTACTAGAATATTGTAATTGACCAAGTCACCTATATAATCTTAATCCAATAAACTAAGCGCAAAGTCAACGTTTTTCCATGACTGGAATTAGATTGGATCCTTGCTCGGTTCTTGATCATCAGTGCTGCTCTCTTCAATACGGACCCGAACCAGAACCCAATATGGCATTGATGAAATCATCGTCAAAATCCTGCAACAATAAGTGAAAGCAAAATGTTTTCAATATTAATTAGCCAATTATCAAATATTTTGAATGAATATATAAAATGATCAAGTATAATATTCCACGCGATTCATGTCCAAACCACAATGCTTTCCTGCTATGTATCATATGTGCATGTGCATCACAACAAATGGGCTATTGGAAATTAATTAAGCAATATGTGGACCTTGTTAACATAATAGGTTTGATCAGCAGAGAATGGTAACCCAATTTGTTTTCCTAAACCATTTTTTATAGAAGTGCTTAACTGCTAGCTATAAGTTGAAATGTGGACTTGCCTGCTGATCAAATATATGATTATGGTCCTCTGATTGAAAAGCGCTGTTCCGGAGGTCCTGGTTGAACACTTGTTCACCACCCTGTTGCTGCACAGAGTCACAGTACGTACATTTGCGAGTAAATTAGCATCATGATCAATGATATATGGGCATGATAATAAGGGTGTGTGTGTGAGCTAATTATTGTGATAATTAAAATATCATGAAATATATGAAGCAACTAAGCATTAGGCATGCCTGGCTCTCAGGTTGTTGATTAGGTGCATTCACTTGGACACGGTATGAGCCAGAAAAGTCAGGGTTTCCAACTTGGTTCTCAGTAGGCTCCTGCAGAACTTGGCCGTTCACAGTATGCTTCACAACTTGGTTCACAGACGGGTTCGGGTTCAGTACTTGGTTCGCAGTCAGGTTGGGTGCTTCAGCCTGATATGAGATACTGGAGAAGTTGGCATGATTCGCACCTTGTTGCTACACATATGTACACGTACATTAAAAAAACCAATTAGTTTTGTGAAAAAAAAAGCTATATATATGTAGGTTTAATATATTTTTTGTTAATATATACCTGATAATTAGGATAATTAGGAGGTGGTTGATAGTCGTTGATCTGGTCCATGAAAAGATTACTGATCATCATATCATCATCACTATTGCCACCGACAAATTGTTGTTGATTATGAGAAATGTTGTTGTTGATCAAGGTAGGAGCAGTAGTAGTAGTAGTACTATTCATGAGACCAACATAGGAATTATCAATATTTCCTCCTCCAGCATTACTTGACAGACCAACTTGATTCGAAGCATTATTTTGTTGCAGAATATTATTGTTTGTAGGGAAAACAACTGGTCCTGGAATTTGGTAAGTTGCAGTCTGATCAAACCCAGCAGAAGAAGAGGACCCTCCTTGAGCCATGTAATTACCAGAATTAATAATCCCAGTAATATTCCTCATTGGTGCAACAGTAGCACTAGTCAAATTGATGTTACGAACCTCATTGGTCAAACCATTAATCTCATTATTGATTAACCCATTTGGGTATTCACCTCCATTCATATTATTGACTAATATTCCTGGTTGACCCATCAAGCCCACTAGCTCTCTGAAGCCACTACTATTCATTTGGGTTCCAGCAAAGTTACTACTACTCATGAGGTAACTGGAGCTTGGTGCCAGCTGCTGATTAACATTGTTAAAGGAGGACTCAATTTTCTCAATATTCGTTGGAGCATAATTGGTACTGTGAATTCCAGATGTAGCAAAGTTGTAGCTGAATGGGTTAAGTCCCTGGAACTGAGTTCCTTGAGCTTGAACATGTTGTGGGTACATTGGCACCAAATTTGCACCATTAGTAAGGCCATAAGACATACCAGCTCCATTATTTCCAACGTTGTTCAGACGTTGTTGCATTCCAAAAGCTCTGCGGTTTGGTACTTGAGGAAGCAGATAACTTCCATTACCAACAAGCTGCATTGGTTGATTAATATTGTTCAGTAGCCGCGACTGGCCGGAACCAATAAGTCGAGGCATGGAGCTGCTGCTGCTGGCAAATGAAGCTTGCTGACTAGGAGGAAACTGAATGGAGCTGCCAAGGTTATAATTGGAATTAGCAGCAAGAGCTAATGGGTTACTGTTTCCTGCAGCTGATTGAATTATTGTTGACGATGATGTTCCCATTTGGTATTGTGGATATTGACGATGATGATGATCTGGCATGACAGTTCTGGAGACTAGTGGTGAATGGCCAGATGCGAAGCGTGACCTCATGACCCTCTCCTGCAAGCAGCACCTTGATGATCTAGCTCTCTCCGCAACTCGTTTCAAGAATATACGATACTTCTGCAAAAGTCAATTCATACAACATTACCATGGTTAACATTAATAATGTACGTCCTGGCCAAAAAAAAAACATTAATAATGTACGTATAATAAAAAATGTTGTTAAGTTAACTGATTAAAAAGTCAATACTAAGCTAACAACAGTTTTGGGCCCATCACACAATCTAATTTCATAATCCGAAATATTTATTTTTAAGTCTCACTCAATTATTCTTTTTTGTAAAAAATCTCCCAAATAGAAAGTCATTTAACCATTTTATTATAATAACTATTTCATTATGTAAGCTAAAAAATTATATTTTTTTTGGTTGATTTTTTGTAACAATAGCTTTTAAAATAGGCTTAAAAATTAAAGTTGTTAGCTTCATATTAACTTAATAACCAGTTAATTTAATTAGAGTGATATACAAAATTACGTAGTATAAATTACGGACTGTGCTACAAAATTTGTAAAAAGAAATAATATTTGCATTAAATGTAAATGAGTGGCATGAATTATTGTCAAAAAAAGGAAACCATATAAAATTAGCTCGTAATCGAATAATGGCAACAAAATTTCTTAAATAATGACAAACCTGCAAATGACTAGCTACATTCTCTCTAGTTAAACCCGGCACATTCATGAACTCAAGAATTCTCTTTGGCACAGCCTCTGCACGAAATTAACCGAAAAAGGAAATTACAGATATGATACATACAAATGTTATCAGTACAACACAAAGCTAGCTAGCTAGATATAGCATATAAATAATTAAAAAGGAAAATAGATATGTAAAGAAATAATATTCCAATAGATATGATCTCATACTTTCCAAGCCAATGTGTCTGATGGCCATCAAAAACTTATCGTGAAGTGAATTTGTCCACACGACTTTTGACTTCTTTGTTGCAATGAGAGGTTGATGATGATGGTCATCATTCTCTTCCAGATTCCTACGCCGCTTACGTGATTTTTTAACCCTGAACTCAAACTTGTCTTGTTTTGCTTCACCATCGGAGGCTGTCACAGAATTTGTATCGTCCACTTCACCAGGGGATTCTTTTGGAGCACTCTCTATGTCCTCAATGGAAATATTGGAGGATTTACCATTTTTGGCTGCAACAGCATGTTGCCACACATTTCTTATATCATCTTTGCTCACAGGTTTTACAATGTAATCCGCAACTCCACCCTCTAAACCCTTTACTATCATACTCTCTTTGTCATCTGCGGAAATCACTGCGTTGTGCCAGGTGAAAAAATTAATTAATAATTAAAAAAATAATTAAAGTATGTGCGAGATTAATTTAATTATCGACTCAAAATGACACTCACTGATAACAGGCAGCTTAAATTCTTCATGAACATGTTTTTGCAATTCAAATCCGTTCATTTGAGGCATATGGAGATCCGTAACTACAAGATCAAATGAGCATTTTTTCTTCCGAAGGGTAGCCAAAGCATCGATGGGGTTTATGAACGAGACAACTGAAATGAAGTTCAACAAAATTAATTATTAGTATAAAATATGTATAATTGAATAGAGAAATTATTCAGTACTCTAAGATAATTATTTAGTAAAGGGAATTATGAAAACCCTAATCCAACATAATCAGTCTCTTACAGCCACTCCTTGCAAAAAAAAAAAAAAAGTGGCCGAAAAAGATAATTTTCTCTTAGATCTATGGAGTAAAAAAAAGTACAAAAATTAGATTATAATTTTACTCACACACTAAATAACACGGTAGGATTAGATCTAGTGAAAGGGAAAGGGTAATGGGTCAAAAAGGGTGAAAAAATTCACTATTATTAAGAAAACACAACTAAATTCTCACTTATAGTGAAAAGGGTCAAAGTTTTATCAAATCGTTAACCATTTGAAGATCTACAAAAATTGTGAAACTAACAGTAATAATTATTTAAACATGATATCTAGTAAATTTACGATAAAACGAAAATATATAAAGTATGATATTGTATATAGTTTAATATACAAATACACATAAATACAAGAACACCAAATTCATGGCATAAACTCTCAATTAATCTACTTTATTGTGGTGCAAAACGGGTAGTTAATCAAAAGGAAGTAATATCTCTGAATTGAGTAACAAATATTAATGCATAGAAATAAGAAATCCCTTATATACAAGATCTAAAGACATATATGCATGAAACTAATTCAAAAAACAATATACTGTGATATATATATATATTCATGCCTTTCATTCGATTTATACCTTGCTGACTCCTTGTTCTAAGCATAGCTGAAACAATGGCTAGAGTTGTGACATCGTCGTCCACAACCAAGATATTGATATCGAAATTGAAAGGGGATTTGGTGTTGGCAGATTGCCTTAGAGCTTCAACACTTTCAGCAACAGTAGCCATACTTGGGTTCGAATGAGGTCCATTGAACCGCAATGAGGGAGAATATATATATAATAAAAGGAAGTGGTTAGGTCAGAAGTGATACCAAATGAAGGTGCTACAGGTGTAATAAAAAGAACACTGCTTGTCTTTCTCTTAATTTCCCACTATATTTCTCAAAAAATTGCATACAGTAAAGATTGAGCTACCAATATATACATGCATCGCCCCTTAAATAACATTTCACACTAATATTCACTGGAAAAATCTAGAGGGAAGATTTTGCAATCCTTCAATTTAAATACCTCTCCATAAAAATTATTTTCCAGTTTTAGACGTAAAATATTCAAGTTTAATTTCAACCTGATCGAATGAATGCTATTTATTTTACTATTTTGTTAGACAGTAAAAAATTGGTTGGTTTTCAGAGAGTGTTTAGTTAATTTAATTAGTTAATATATGTTACTTGTGCAGTAGCATAGTTCCTATAATATATATTTGAATGCTCATTTTTGGCCAGACAAACTTCCATCTTGAATTAATGTTTTTTGTTACACACATATATCAAACTAGCTTCTTCTTAAATTAATCTTAATTTTCTCATCTCTAGCTAGTACTATTCTTTAAGATAAACTGGTTTAATCTTAAATTTATAAAAATGCATATATGTAACAATCAATTTAATGTGGAAGAGTGCAGTGTAGGGTTTAAGAGCTGCATGTATCATAACTAAAGCAACGACTGATATCTTATAAAGAAATAAGTATATTACGAGATTAACTACTTAACAAACTTAACAACCTAACAGCTAACGGTCAATCATTTATTTTTAAATTAATATTAAAGTTAATTATTCGCGCGCCGACAAAAACAAAATTCTATTTTACTAAAAAAATACTAGCATGTATGATAAATGCTATATAACTTTTTTTATCATACATTTTAAACAACTAGTTTCATCATCAAGTCTTATGTACTGGTACGTATATATGGTTGCCGATAAATAAATGAAACATTTTGAGCATTACTGCCAAACTTATTGCTAAGTGAAGCAAGATTAACATAAGTAATTAATAGTAATTTAGGTTTGCAGACAAAAAAAATGTAATTTGGGCTTGAATTTTTTGTGTTGTTTAGAAGTAAATTTTATGTTTTTTTATTTACAATGAAATCTATAAATTCAGAGAAAAACTAAAAGAAGAAAATAAAATTCAAAATTGGTTTTTTGGTGCTTTAGAATATTATTGATTAACAAATGAAAAATTGAAAATGAGATCGGTAACAGCAGCGTCCATATAGCGCAAGGAACGTGGACAAATTTCACTGCCTTTCTTTACTTGAATATAAATGTCGTTAAAATTTGCTGGATTTTCTTTTTTATTCACTTTCCTCAGGTTCAACTTTTGATTTCGATTGGGGGGAATGTATGTCAGGCATATCTTTGCTGGCAATTGGTAGCCTAATATACAGCAGGCTTTTGGATTGAGTCGAGCTTTCATTCATATTAGTCACATTAAAACTTACCATATAAATTAAACTACGTTGTATTCATTATAATTACTGTCATTAATGCCCAATCACAGAACCACAGTAATTAAACCTGGAATAGGGAATTTGTTCGTGGTTTATGAAACCACTGGCTTGATTCAGCCCATTGTTTGTGAAACAAGTCATTTGACAGTATTGCCTCTCTGTTACTTAAATTACCATTTAGAGAAATATTGGCATTAGTCTTTTTTGTTCACGTGACAATTGTGTGAGTGAGAATGTTCAATGTATCAAATTGGGATGTTCAGCGTATATTCCAATTTCAAAAGTCCTTGAAATATATGGTGACTATAAACACACCAAACACACACCCTGTCATAACAACACAGGAACGATGAAGCAAATACAGGATCATTAATTGTATTCCATCCCCTGAGCAATATACAACCAATTATTACACAATACCAGTGTCCAAATCCAAATTGGAAAGCCACATTACCCCTACGTATACAGTTTGTGGTTTATCATAAATCAGAATTGAATCATTTTCTCAGCCAATTGTGATTCAAATCAACTTTGTGCAGTCTAAAAATAATGTTAACACCAGCAAGGTGCTGTATTCTATAATCCACCTTTAATCTGCTCATATAATGCCCACAAAATGATGCCAATGAGAGTGTCTCTAATCAAGCTCTTGAGCAACATGAAAACCCAGCCATTAGAGGTATCACTACTGGAAGCCCTCTGACCAACAAGGTCTCGAAACCGCAGGTCTCCTGTATCAGCTAGTAGTGCATATATTACACCATTCATGTGTCCCTTTCCGATAACCCCCACCACTATCTTACTCTTATTCACGGCTTTGCTCCTCTTTAGAGACCATGCAAGGTACTGAAAAACGCAGCAGCACAATAAGCAAAACTTAAAGCACAGATCACTTGGTACTTCATAAAGTAGATAATTAATTGAAGAATGTAACTCCTCATCATGTACAATTGCGAAAGATATACACTTACAGTGTCTCGTTCATGTATAAGAGGCTGTAGTAGTGATGGATATGAAGAACTTAGCTGCTTATAAAGCTGAAATGTGCTGTTACTTGTGCTTGTTGATTCCTACAATAAAATATAGAATCTTTCTAGTTCAGATGCTTCTTTCACACTGAAGTTGTATGTAGTACTAATCCTGTTAGCATTTGGCAATCAAACACATCCTTAAATTCAACAACTGAAACGTTATATTATATTAGCAAGAGATTAACCTCGAGATTCTTCTGGGACATATCAGATGGTGATGTTATCCCACGAACAACTGAGGTCACTAAGCTCAGTTTCTCTGTCCAATTCAGAGATTTCCAAGCCCTTTCAAGCTGCAATAACGAGTTATATGGAAAAAAAAAATGAAGCAATGTTCTGTTACGTTAACAGGTCACATACAAATTACTAGTCCAACTTCCAAGGCAAAGATCAAGAGTTTAAGCTAACATATATAACCAGAAAATGGCATATCAAAGTCTAATTATATTTGTGCATACAGTTATTTCAATTGGGCGATCCCCCAAAACTATTTGAGCACCAACTTCTTCAGAAGCTTTTCGAGCAGCACGGAACTGCAATTAATTAAAGGTCACAATGTTACAATCAATCTAATCCAATCTAATTTCATTTCGGGAGTACATTGCATTATTACTGTATTCAATTCTATTCAACTACCTCATCACCAAAAGGACGATTGATATCTGATGAGATTTTTGAAGAGAGAACCGCCAAAAGTAAACGTAATGCCAGAGCAGTTTGACCCCCTATCATAATTAACCAAGTCAATTTCATGTGCACAAAAACCATTACATAATAAATTGATCATACAAAAGGAATTAATGGTTACCCAAGTTTATGCTTCGACCAACAGCACCAAAAAACCCAGTTCCACTCAAAGAGAACATATTTGACCTCAATTGTTGGCCTTGCTCACCATCCATGAAAGCGTACATAATCCCAGCTCTGAAATTGGGCTCTGCAACAATTTAAGTTAAGAGCTGTATTTTACATACGATTCTCAAAATTAACAATTAAACCAAAACCCAGAAGCCGAAAACCAAGTCACACACTTGCCTGCTTCTACAGAGCTCCACCACCACATTATCGGGCTTCACTGCTCGGACAACACGTTCCACGTTCAGAGCCGAGTCTTGAGAAATATGGGTCGTCCCAACCAACCATATCACCTCCGGCTCAACGAAATCGGCCCGCCAGGCCGGAACCGGACCGAACCGGCTCTTCTCGATCAAGAGCAAGCTCCCATTGCCGGCCAAGTCGAGCAATTCAGGGTGGGTTCTAGCTATTGCGGCTGTGGAGTCCTCCAAAATTTGTGACCTGAAATCGAAGTCTGGCGGTGGAGGTTTGATGGCAACCTTGAAGGGTTTGAGAGGCTTGGGTGTGAGGAAAACTGGGTTGGTGTGGAAAATTGGAAAGGTTGATTTAAAGGTCTCCATGGATGACGAGAGTAAGAGACTGCAAGGTTGCTCTTACTAGTGTTGTTGTATGTTCACAGTTCTAGTCTTTTAGATAAGGAAACTAACTAGCCGAAAAAGAAAATATGAGGAAACTAACTTTTAAGTTTTAACGGTCAGACACAGTGAGATGTATTTAGTATTTAACATGGTTTATTTTAAAAATTAGGATTTTTGTAATTAAAGTTAATGTGGGTTTTTTGTGGATTAAAGAAAGTGATTTTACAGTGGACAAAAAAAAGAAGAAGTGATTTACATATGAATTTTTTATTTTGGAAGGTTGTGACGTAAGAAAGTAGGGTCTTTCTTTTTTCTTTCTCAAGATAATGACCAATTTGTAAATAGTATAGATTATATAACATGTCACCAACCGTAGTAGTACTGTGGATAGCAAAATGAAGAATTGAACAAATTGCTTATTTATTCAATTTATTTGATAATAATTATATAGTTAAATAATTTTTAAAAAGTTATATTTTGCATAAATAATGTTTAGTAGATGATCTGAAAAATTAACAGTTTTTAATATCTAAAACTTTGTTATCTTTTACTATTTATTTCACCGATAAGGGCTTCGTTTTGGTTAAATCATCTAAAAAGAAATATCACATTTTCTCTTCACTCTTACTTTACATCGCTAGGGTTCTGGAGGCTCTGTTGCTATGACATCTCCGGCTCTAAGAGAAAGTAAGAGCCCTTCCAGAATCTGATCTCAAATTTTAATTTCCTATTTGTAAGCTTCTCAGATAGAAGGTGAGTGACAATAACAATATAAAAAGAAAATAGAAAATCCAGCAAGGAAAATCTCATATAAACATGTACTGCATATAAACAAATGTTTGATTATTATATTTTGATAACTTTACTTTTTCATCGCTAATAATATATTGAGTAAAAACAAAGTCGAAATGATATCAGCTTGATATAAACTAGGCATATGGCGCAGAAGCATGAGTTTCCTGTACATTGAACGAAAATGAAAAGACCCTGGCCACAAAAAAAAACGAAAATGAAAAGAGGGCGGCACAAGTGGCGAGCATGATCTAATTAATTAATTTAAGATATTCTGACTCTGTACTGTACCCACAACGGCAAAACCACAACAACTGTAGCAAACTTAAATTTGAAATATTGTTGGAAGGAAGATTATAAACAGAGATAAAATACGTGTGCGCGCTTGATGGTTAATACGTGTGCGCTTTGAAGCCTCACCTCACAATCACATCAACACTACCTCCCTCCGCGATTCTCCCACGCTTCTTATCCCACGCTTCCCATGTCTCTTTCTCTGACGATTTCATTATTCAATATTTCAATATATATATATATATATGTGATACGAGTAGGACCATATCATATATCTATATAACGCATACATGCACAAATTATATATAGATCGAAGCATACATTTATGGGTGATCCGTATAGTATCGTGCCCCAAAGTCATGACGACCAACAGCTCAAGAACCCCTCTACACAACTCCCAAACCCTCCAACCATCGCCAATATTGTACCTCCTGAAGACGACCCTTGTTCCGCCAGCGCACATGGACCTGGAGACACCTCATCGCCTAGGCCCCGCCGCCACCCACTTTACCGGGGGATCCGGATGCGGAGTGGGAAATGGGTGTCGGAGATTCGAGAGCCACGTAAAACCACGCGCATATGGCTTGGCACGTACGCCAAGCCGGAGATGGCGGCTGCCGCCTATGACGTGGCAGCGATTGCACTAAAGGGGCCCGATACGCCCTTGAACTTCCCCAACTCTATTCTTACATACCCGATACCGGCTTCTTCGTCGGGCAGTGACATACGCGCTGCGGCGGCTCGGGCAGCTGAGGCGGTTCGGCGGAAGGGAGAGAGCGGAGGGAGCTCGGAACAGGCGAGCGGCGGTGGTGGGGCGGCGGAGTTTGTGGATGAGGAGGCTCTTTTGAATATGCCGAATTTGCTGGTGAACATGGCGGAGGGAATGCTGGTAAGCCCGCCGAGGATTTCTTCGGACCATTCACCGGGGAATTCCGATGGAGAAAGCCTTTGGAGCTATTAATTAATTGGACAAATCGATCCATCTGTCTCAGTTTCAGTCTCAGTCTCAGTCTCTGTACGTACTGTTTGTGAATTCCTTTTGGGTCATGCTCAGCAGTAGTCTGCTGTCTGCTGCAGTCAGCTGCTCCATATATAGCATGCACCTTAAGACAAAATCCTCAGTACTGGCTTTAATTGGTATGAAATCTTAGATTACAATATGCTGGGGTTGGGCCAGTACCTTAAGACCAAATCTGCTATCGATCTCCTTTTGAATTAATTTTGATTTTATTTACTCTTTCCATTGGTGCCTAATTAATCTTAATTTTCGGTCTATTAGGTATTATAAGTCAAATTAAGTTTCCAGACAAGAGGCAAAATCTGTGCCAAGTTTTAGGGCAAGATCGATCATGCATCCAACAGAAATTCATAATTGTGTTGCTTAATTGGATTCATTAATTGTTGAACCTATATGAAAGTGGTCTTGTATACGTACATGAAATGTGGCACTCCATGCCATATACTATACATACATAGAGAAAGATCGAAAGGGTTGATACTGGTGAAGTCGATAGATTCTTGTCTATGATCTTGTTTATTAGTGTACTGCATGGATAGTATTCTGTTGAATTAAGATATCAATTTAGTTAATTAGCGTCTCTTAATGCTTAATTGCAGTCTGAACCCCAAGTTATAGAGCATAGAAAGAGGTACGTACAGGTAAGTAATAACTAGCTAGTTGCAGCACGCAGCAGCAGCAGCAGTATGCATATATACAAGGAGGTTGAAGAAGCAAGCTGCTGCCATTGTGCCACGTGTAGTGGCTGGGCCTCTCACTGACAGTCTGCGTGGCCTCGTCATTCTCCCCTGAGCATATACACTGCCATATCCGTCCAAAACTGGAACATTTTTTTCACTCACAGTGATATATATAGATATTTCGACGTGTAATTGTTGGAATCCATGTGAAAAAACAACAAACGCTTGCACTGCCTACAATTCTACAATAATGTTGCAGATAATGTTGCATTTATAGATATTCAACTTATGGCAACTTGGGTTGTTCAGAGACCATTATAGAAAGGCTAGCACAATGTGAATGATATATATAGCTATTGCTAGAATATTTAGAATGCAATAGTTGATTAATTTGGTTTTAGCAGCATCGTATATATATAAATGAGTGCATTTATGACTTTATAGTTTATTTGGTTTCACATGTGGGACATAATTATCAATAAACGAACACGCAAAAAGCTTATTATGTTTCCCCTAATGTATATATTGTCCACTATTATTTCATTTAACAAAAAAAAAAATGAATAACAAAACTCTCTGTGATCAGGTGCCTTCTGCATCATCTAGGGTTGAGCAGCTTCAGAGCCTTTTAATTCTCCAGCCCAAGTTGCCACAGAAGTGGACTACAGGTCCCACATATATACATAAATAAGCCATCAGAGTATTTAAATTTCTTTAGAATTGTATATGATATAATATATATATATATATATGATACTAGATATGAAAATATCTCAAAAGAATCATGAGAGTCAGCCTACCATGTCCCACGACAAGGAATAACTTCAAGGAAAATGATAACAACAGTTAAAAGGAAAAGGAAAAAAAAAACCTTGGTTTTTATCACACGTGATCATGTCGACAAAAATGCATTATTAAGGTTCTGTTTGCAATGAAAATTAAGCAATTTAAGCTTTTCGTTAATTAAGCAGTGAAAATGATGGCATATGGCCGTCATGATTATATTATTTTGTCAAGGCAAAATACTTATTGTCTAGTACTATTACTAATAATAATATATAATTTCTTTTATAATATTTCTCGAAATGGGATGTTAAAATATTGTTGAATATTAGGGTTTGAAAAGTTGGTGGTCTGCTCCAAATTAAGCATCTGGGTTAAATTAAGCTAAAGTTACTACTATTTGTGGTCTAGCCGTCTAGGGAACCGGAAAAGATTAACGGCACACCAACCAGATATTGCTTTTAAAAAGCTCCTAATGCTGTCGGATCTCAGTTCATTTTGGAGGACGACTGTTCCTAAAGTGGCTGCCTACAAAACAAAAATTATGGTTTTTTTTTTACTTTTGGTATTCCCACATTCTCACTCCTCATAGGTACTAATCGAGTTTCTTAGGACTTGTTTGGGAGTGTTTATGTAAAAAGCGTTTTTGTTTAGAATTAAGAGCATAAATTTTTTTGAAAAAAATTCAAGTACTTTTTGTAAATGTATTTGAAATAACTTCCTCTAAAAGCACTTCCAAATGTAATATATAAATTTATAAATCATCAAAAACGTTTTAAAGTTTTTTTACTGAACGCAAGCGTTTTTTACTATTCAAAAGTGCTTTGAAGCCTTCTAAATTGTAGTTATGGAAGACTTGGCTTGATTCCACCCTTGGAGTTATATACTTACCCTGAAGACATGGAACTTCAATTATAAATAAATTAATAAAAATTAGATTAAGGACATATGAAAAACAAAATAAAAATTTGGGAATTTAATTAGATTAAATAAAACTTTGGATAACAAGTTGAGAGACGGATCCAAAATTTGGATAAAAACCAAAAAAAAAAATCCAAAAAAGTTATATATTTATTTGATTTAAAAAAAATTAAAGTAGAAAGGGAAAGGACAGAAAGCTTACTCCACTTTAATTGGTTATGATAAGATATGATCGATACCATACTGATCATAGAGATCAATAAGAATCGTTCCTTTTACAGAGATAGAATCATTCTTGTTTTGGCCTGTAGAGGTACAATCATTCTTTCATTTCTCTAAACTAAGCAAAGATATGACAGCACGAGTTGCTATGTAGTAATTAGTAGTCAGTAAGTACTGAGTACGTACCCCACATTCACTAGGTTTAATTAATCGGGGAATGCTATGTGCCTTTTCTTTGTGTCATTTTTCTTCTTTTGTTCATTTGACAATTTAATCTCACGATCGGAATCGTTAAATATCAAGATCATCATTTATAGATCAACTATACAAAAAAAATCCAAATCAGAAATCGTTTAGTCATCTAATTGTTATCAAATAAATAGATGGTTTTGATAACAGTTAAATTTACTATTAGTTATTTGATAACAGTTAAATAACTAAACGATTTCTGATTTAGTTAATTTTTTGCATAGTTAATCTATAAATGATGATCTTGATATTGAACGGTTTCGAGTGTGAGATTAAATTGCCAAATAAACAAAAGAAGAGAGAAATCATAAGGAGAAAGCACAAAGAAAAAACACATAGCATTTTCCTAATTAGAACGCGCGTTTTGAATGTTAGACTTTGTGAAAATTAATTCTACAATTAATAATGCAACCACTACAAAGTATATGATGCTTTTTGATTCTTTGATATTCACGGATTACCTTTTCACTATATTACCATAATAACATTTCTACTATTAAATGTGATTTTCATTTTATATTAAAAAAAGAAAAAGAGTTTAAACTCGGACGTGTAGAGAAGAATTTTTTATCTCAACCAATATAACCGACTTAACTGAACGAAAACCGCCGATAAGCATCAAATTTGAATTGATTGGGAAAGACTCGGAAGGTAGCTCAACCCTTGACTCCAAAGTTGAACGGCCCAAAGAAGAAAATTATCCTTATATATATGTAATGTCCCTATCAATATTACTTAATCGAGAAGCTAGCGATGCCTCGTTAGCCCCAGAAGGCAGAAGGCATTGCCTTTTGTTCTAGATGAAACAAGTAATAGTAATTTAGTCCGACTTTGAAAGCCTAGATATTTCATTGGGCTCATGGCCTTTTCAGGTATTTCACCACCACTACTCTACACTCTACAGCTACCTAGCTATTTTCCACCCAGTCCACTTGCTTGTGGGCTACACCTGATAATAATAATATTATATACAAACCATTTATTCAAATTCGGATCCGATTCAAATTTAAATTTAAATTCAAATTCAAATTCAATTTAAATTAATATGGATATGGAAGACACTTACCTCTCTCCTTCTTCCCAACTGAAACAGAGACAAAAACTAGGGCCCAAAACAATTTTATGTTTTTTTTTTTTTTGACCAAAGAACATTTTATGTTTTTTAAGAATGGGAAACCTGAATAAGCCACGTGGTCAACGCGTTTCGTGTTTACGCGGGAAATCCACCGTCTTTCCTCTGTAAACTTATTCATCTAACAAGTGAGGTAACGACTAATTTTTTTTAATAAATTCCAAAAGCAATTCAGTTATGTTATTAACTGTCAAACCCGTGTATTGGAAACTGTGTGACGTCATCGAAAAAGATTTCATTGTACCTTTCGCCACATCATAACTCGCCACCTGTCTCTCGCACTCTCCTTACCTTTCAAGTGAGCTACTCAGAGTACGCTTGTCGCGCTCCTGCCTTGCCGATCTTTTGATTGGCAGTCTCCAACTTTTAATTTAGGACTATTTTATTAAAAGTAATGAGAAAATAATTGTCTTCACTTATTAAAAGAAAATTCAAAAGGATATTTTTCCCTACAGTACGCATGTTTTGATTGTTATTTTAGTTTAGGTTGCATATTTTCAAATGTCTTAGATTATAATACATATTTTATTTGTAACAAAATGAGACATACCATTGACAGCACCACCTGCCCACAAGCTGCTCGGCATAATGTGAGAAACACCCAAACAACACAGAAAATAAAAAGGGGAGAGCCAGTGAGAAGCACATGGCTAAAGGCTTGAAGAGAGAGGAGAGAGTAAAAAGAGGGAGGCGGCTAGGGTTTCTACCTGCCTTGCCGATCTTTTGATTCTTAGGCAGTCTCCCCAATCTATTAATTTATGACTTTTTTATTAAAAAAAAAGTGAAAATAATTTTATTCACTTAGTAAAAGAAAAAGAAAAATAAAATCTATTCCCTTTTATTTATTTATTTTATAAGAAGAAAGGGAGATTGAATTTAGAACATCCCTCCTACTATGATGGCAAAAAATATATAAACAAACTATGCACTAATACTAATATAAAGATTTTTTTTAGACCATTAACAGTATACTATTGTTGAATGCCAATTTGCTTCGTGCGTTTAATCATTAGTCAATTTAGTTTACAATTTAGATTCATAATTAAATAATATAACATTATATTTGAAAATTTATAATAAAACAATATAATATTTATAACGTGTACGGAAATACGAATTCCACAATCGCATAAATCGGCACTCAAAAGCAAAGTTGTGAACACAAAATTTGATTTTGACAATTAAAATGAATTGAGATGCAAAGAGTTTAAAAGACACATGTCAATATGTTATGGTTCCACGTGTCAAGTAATTAGCAACAGATATATGTGTGGCTAGCAAATGAAACATAAAGTAGAAGAAGGAGTCATGAGAGAAAGAGACCGACGCTTGACCCTGACACCTGAAGATTCATTGAACGACCCTAAATTAGTAAATTAGAGGATATCCAATGAGTCAAACCCCAAAACAAGAAACAGAAAATATCCCAAAAAGGAACACCTGGCAATGACAAACTAAAAAAGCCCACAACTTGGCCCACTTGGATATCCAGAAACACCAGCTGTCAAGTTAATGAACAGCCTGTCTCCTTATCACTGTGCTCCGTGTGCGCGTTTTTGAGATATGCAAACTCGCATCACAGATATAAATAGCAAGTTAGCAACTCCTACTTCTACTTGTAAACAAATTAAGCAGCTCTCTCTCTCTTCTCTCTAATACGTCTCTGCTCTCTAGTCTCCACTTTCACAAAAGCCACTACGTACGTAACTAACTAACTCCAAGACTTCAGTGTTCGGGTATGGATGCTCTTGGTTTGTCTAATTACTACGACCCACACCCATGTGGGTCGTCGGATTTGTGCTCCTCCACTTCGGAAAACAGCAATAGTGCTGCTCCAACTCGCACGAACCTGTCGTCGGACGAGGAGGTTTTGCTGGCATCCACTTATCCCAAAAAGCGCGCAGGTCGGAAGAAGTTTAAGGAGACTCGCCACCCCGTCTACCGCGGCGTCAGGAGGAGGAACTCCGGCAAGTGGGTGTGCGAGGTGCGTGAGCCTAACAAAACGACTAGGATTTGGCTCGGGACCTTCCCCACCGCCGAAATGGCGGCGCGTGCACACGACGTGGCAGCAAAAGCGTTGAGGGGTCGCTCCGCCTGCTTGAACTTTGCTGACTCCGCGTGGCGGCTTCCGGTGCCGGCTTCCGCCAGCCCCAAGGATATACAAACGGCTGCGGCGAAGGCGGCTGAGGCGTTTCGACCGGCGGAGTCGGGAGCAGTGGAAGCGGCAGCGCCGGCTGATTCACCGGAAGGTGTGTTTTACATGGATGAGGAGGATGTTTTTGGGATGCCGGGGTTGCTGGCAAATATGGCTGAAGGGATGATGTTGCCTCCACCTCATTGTTTGGAAAATGACTTCATGGGTGATGACCTGGAAGTTTATGCTGACGTGCCATTATGGAGTTTTTCCATTTAGCTTCCGAAAATCTTCAATATTTTTTTATTTTTATTGTCAATACTTTTTGGCTGAGAAACCTTTTTGCTCCGTACTAATAATTTTTGGACTAGTACGGATGCAGCTACATATTATTTGTATGATATATAAGAGAGAGGGAACTAGTTTGATGCATTATGCCTCATCTGTGATCTGTGTATGTCAATTCAATTGCAATTGCAAAACGGTGTGTTTTGAAAGCTTTCAAGCTAGGGAATGATTCTAGAAAGTGCGTGAAACCCCTTCACAAGCTTTCATATCATCGACTTCTATGGTTTGTGATTTAGACATAGAGTTGTAAACACGCTCTTGTAAGTTGTATAGGGGTACCAAAATTCAAAATGCACTATAGAATATAACATTCACCCTCTTCATAAGTTCATAGTGACAGCTGATAATGATCAGTGCTAATCATATCCAAAATCTATGTTTACATGATTTAATGAAAATTAATGGAAGAAAAAGAGGAAAGTTTATAACATTTTCTTTTCCTGATATAACAAAAATTTGAAGTTATTCATGTTCATCACTCATTTTCTGTGCTTCCATATGTCGACTTGCTTCTTCAAGAGAGAATTTTTCCTTCTCGAGGGTTTCAAGCTTGTCGGCATCAGCCTTTTGTTTCTTCTCAGGGACCTTTTCTTTGTAACCAGAAGCATTCATCATCTTCGACAGCTTCTCCTGTTGCCTGCCAATTATAAAATTAGCGGTCAGCACCCTCAACACGCAGGGGGTGGGGTTTGGTTTACATGAACTAAAACAGTGGACTAGTTTTTATCAACAAACAAGAACCATAGAAATCCAAAGCCATTTTTACTTGGTACCAAATTGATGAATAAACATAGCTAATCCAAATTCACAATACCATTGGCCTCAAATTTGAATATTATATTTTATTATTATTATTATTATTCATATTACAATTATTTTTCATGTATTTAAACCCAAGATAAGCACAAAGTTTATAGCTTTCGGGAAAATATTCAACCTTTATTAGAAAAACAAGAATCATCTCAAAACCATTACTTGTTACTTAAAACAATAAAGTCAACCAACTAATCAGGCCAGTTTTCATATATCACAAATGAAGAATAGAACAGAGGAAAGTGGGAAGTGCAAATGTATCACAATCAATTTAACTTTCAAGCTTACAATGTAATGTCTTCCATCTTTTTTCGAATCTTTTCAAGGTCTACTTCTAAAGAACGAGACCCTTGGAGATAAACAGAAAGCTTGTCATTTACAACAGACACCACACATCCGGTTGGAGTAGCATCATTCTCATCAATTACCTGTAGGGATACAAATTTTCATCATATCTAGATATCTAATGTAATTAGGAGAACACCAACTTTAACCTTGATTTAATACAAACATCATAATCAAAAGAAAATATGCTATATCAGATTTTTCAAAGCAAAGCATATGACTTACTGTCAAAGATGACAAATTGGCAAGAGTTTCAATCTCCAGTTGATGGCTGCAAATTATATCCCTATCTAAAGTCGTTCGACAAAGCACAAAAGCCGGTCGCCTAAAAGAAACAATACAGAGAGAATGTGAAGCTACTTATATCATCAGTTTACAACATGACAAATCCAAAGTTCAGAAATCTTAACCAGTAGAGTGAAACCCTGCAATGACAAGATATACCTTTCACGACTTTCTTTTGCAAGTGAACGAAGAGATTTCACAACAGACTCAATGAGATTCATCTGAGACTCCACCCTTTCATTTGTCCAGCACTGGAAGAATAACATGATAGAAAGATAGTGACTACGCAAAGTAAGTTGAAGTCAGCAGTAACAATTGTCTCCAAAACCTTTTTGGAAGGTAGGTGGTCATTATATAATAATCACTACCCCATGAGTATTCCTTTATGTCCTAAGAAGAAGAATGATGCAAGTGAACTCGTTGCATGACCATTAGCCTCTTGTTTAAGGCTAGTCAGGATCATCCAATTTAATTTTTAAAAGAAAAACACAAGCAATACCCCATTTATTACAGTACAACATAAAGCCAATGTCTGTAAAGAGTGAAGAAATTAACATAACTGTGTCTTGCTAAAGGAACACACGTTTAAGTATATAAACACACTATGTCCACCCACAGAAAATCTATGTACCTAATCATTCATCCAGTTGTGCCTTTATCTTTTATGATGACTAAACTAACCGTACTAACCTCTACGATGGATGGGTATTCACATATCATAATCGATGCTGCTCTCTTTTGATCCCTTGATATTGGAAGACGTTGCCATAGTTCTTCTGTGACGAATGGCATAAATGGATGAAGCAACCGTAGCCCATTTTCAAGACATAACCATAGCGTGTCTCGTGCAAAACCCCTTTCAGACGCAAACTTTGGATCATTACCGGAGAAGTAAGGCTTGATAGCCTCAATAAAAACATCACACAACTGGTACTGCCACCAAGCATACACTGCACTGGCTGCATCTGAGAAGTCGTACAATTCCAATGATGAGACAGTTCTGGATATGGCTTTATTTAGCACTGACAGTATCCACTGGCAACTAAATGGCAAAACATCTGGAGTTACATTTGAGGGGGGAACATAATCATCCCCAAGTCTGCTCATGGCGAATCGTACTGCATTCCACAATTTATTACACCATTGACGATAACCAACAACCCTTTGGATGTCCATATTTATCTTATCAGACTGAAAAGACAAGACAATCAAATAGCTTACTAGATCTATGGAAGAATACAGATACCTGAAAGAAAAAAGAAAAAAAAGGAAAAAAGAGAACAAGAAAAAAAGAAAAAAAGAAAGAAGCCTAAACCTGAGCAGTGTAGGAGACAAGAGCAAAACGGAGAGCATCTGAACCGCATTCAGCAATACCATTAGGGAAGTCCTTTACCTGCCCTTCTTTGGCAACTGCTAATTCCTTGGGGTCCAAATTTCCCTCTGAAAGCCTTTGATGTAGGCCTTCAAGGGAGACACCATTTATTACTTCAAGAGGATCAATGACATTCCCCAAGGACTTCGACATTTTGCGCCCATGCGCATCACGAATCATCGGGTGCAAATATACCTGCAGAGCAATCATAGTCCACCTGTCACTTCAGTAATCAAATACTATATTAAAATCAGCACAGGAAGATATACAAAACAGAAAATAAAAACATCCTTTAGCTGCAATAAAATCAGAGCAGAAATGCAAGCTTGCAACTTAGTTCACAAATTTTCACTGGCTTATGCTCACAACCCGACCTTAGGATACAAAATGATAACAATAAGCCTCCCGATTCGAATCAGAAAGAGTATTTTCATCCCCTTGTTAAGGTATCAACCATATTACCAATGGACTGCAAATAGAATTCAATTACCACCCGAACCCTCAACACCTTTTTGCTAAGAAAAAGTCTATATTCTGATGAAAATTCAATTAAATAAGGCACCAAACACCAGGAGACGAGATATGGTTCGTAGCAAATCCAAAAGGACCGGTTATAATTTCACCACCATTTTCTCAAACACTAAAATGTTGGATTAAGTCATATCCATCATAGTCTCATACAAGCCAAAAAATTTAAGATAAATAAATAAAACACCCAATGGAAAATGCTGAGAAGCTAATATAAATATAGATGTGCAACATTTGTAATCTCATAATAGCAATGTAGAAAGAAAACATAAAATTAATTTTCTTTCAGGCTTTAACATTTATAGTCAGGAAACTGGCAATTTATAATATATGCAACATGCAATACAAAGACAGCTGGCTATATCATGGCTCTACATCTATTATGTAAAATGCTAAAAAATTTGCCCACCTTTGTGAAAGGTACGTTACCACCCAATGTATTTCCAAGCATTACCATACGAGCAACCCAGAAGAAGAGAATGTCATGCCCAGTTTCAAGAATGGAAGTTGGATAAAAAGCCTTCAGATCTTCTGTATCATCTGGCCAACCCAACACAGATAATGGGAAGAGACCAGAAGAAAACCATGTGTCAAGCACATCAGGATCCTGTATTAACTGAAACTTCGTCCCCTCATATGTTTGACTAGCCTGTGCTTCAGCCTCTTCCACATTTCTTGCAACCACCCAACGCTCATCAAACGCTCCAACATCTTTCTGCATATCATCCTCCAGGATAACGTACCATGCAGGAACACGGTGACCCCACCAGAGTTGCCTTGAGATGCACCAATCACGAATATGCTCAAGCCATCTGTGATAAATGAGACCAGAACTGAGTAATTTTTTTTTATTTTTTATTTTCAAAGAAAACTGATAAGAATGTATAGAAAGAGAAGGAACTAATACAAACAAAGAAATCTGAGAAAGCATGAGAATCAAAGATCAAATAACAGCCAAAACAACAAAGAACCAGGCAACAAGCAAAACAAAGAACAGCCTAACCAAGTATTTAAAATGATTTTGCAGTAATGATACAAGATACACATAATTAATTTGAAGCAAGGAAAAATGAAGTTGTATAGGAAAAAATCAACCAAAGATGGGAGATTGAAATCAGCACCAGAAGAATCCCCCGTACAAATCCTATGGAATTTCCCCTTTCTGTAAAAAAAAAAAATGATGCACTTTTTACAAACTCAGTAGCATGCCCTCAGGACCAACATGAAAGCAGAACTTACATAAGACATTTATAAAAATTACTGAGATGCTAGGATAACCACTAGATTTCATCCAATGAAATCTGGCCCAAAACCTCTATGATCTTATTACTCTATATAATGCATACACTAGAAATCCATACAGCAAGGTAAAGAGAAAAATGAAACACCTCTTCCAATCAGCAGTATACTGTCTCGGGATGATCTCAAGCTTCCTATTGTCATCATCTATGACAGCAGCAAGGGCTTCCTTTCCCATACCACTGCATTTGACATACCATTGGGGCTTTATCATTGGCTCCACAACATCATTGCTTCTAGAGCAAATTCCAAGACGCATCTCATTGGTCTTAGCTTCTTTAAAAAGGCCCTAAAAGCAAGGAGAATAATGTCACTGAAACATCCATAACTCGATAGAGAAAAAGACACAAACAGACAATATACTCCAAAAACTAGGAATATTGCTGCATATGCAACACAGAAATGGTGATGTTGATAAGTGGTGGAATTACAAGCAGCTCCTGTTTCACTCTGTAAGTGTCCAGAATGAAAGGAATGCAACACTTCACTTTCAAAAACAAAAAAATTAAAAGAGTGGCAGAAGAATCTTCGATAGTGTTAAAGGTGTTACCAATAACAAATTTACTGATCTCTTGGGTAAGCATAAATATATAAAAGCTCTTTAATCAACATCAACATATAAGTTACACACATATGTAATACTGTATAACAGATACCTTCTTCTTTAGTGCTTCAGTCACTGCCTCTCGGGCTTTAAAACGTGGCATCCCTGCAAATTCTCCACCATTCTGGTTTATTTTTCCATCATCAGTAAAGATGTTGATAAACTCAAGTTTATGGCGCTTTCCGACATCAAAGTCATTAGGATCATGGGCTGGGGTAATCTGCGGGAGCCAAAAGAGAACGATCAAAATATCTTTACATCCTCAAACATAAACCTGAAAAAGATTTATAAAGTAATCATTCACAACTTATATTTTAATTTCACCTTCACAGCACCGGTCCCAAACTCTCGATCAACGAGAATATCATCACATATTATGCGAATCCTTCTTCCATTAAAAGGATGAATGGCATGTTTTCCATGAAGATGCTTATACCTTTCGTCCTCAGGATGTACAGCAATAGCAGTATCACCAAGCATAGTTTCCACTCTAGTAGTGGCCACAACAATCTCACCCAAATCTTCTTCCAGAGGGTAGGCAAATGAAGTTAAGACACCAAATTCAACAGGTTTCTCATATCCAGGAAGATCTTTGAGTTTCCTTTCTTTTATATCTTCATAGTCAACCTACATAGACCCAAATAATTCCATAAATGCTGAAAATATTTGAGAAAATATGTCACTAACAGAAGAAGGCTCACCTCAATGTCCGATATTGCTGTTCGCAAGACACAATCCCAGTTCACTAGACGATTATCCCTACAAAAACAAAACTAACAGTTTAATCCACCAAGCATACTAACCAAATTTAAGAAAAGAACATAGACAAGAGGATAAATTATAGGCGTGGATGACTGGAGAAGAAAACCAACAAAAGCAAACACAAAGACACGGACAAACATATAAGTTATATAACAAAGAATTTTATCGACACCATTAATTTTTGTGTTGATTCAACAAGTCCATTGATGTTTAATATTATCACCCAAGCCTCATCCCAACTGACTAAACAAATAAACATAAAATACATATAAAATCAAAAAAGAAACAGAAAGATAATGCTATCATCCACCACCATATCATATCAAACCTAGAAAAGAATAGTTGCATCTTCTCCTACTGAATTAAACAAACTTAATTTTAATTACAGCTATGACATCAATTGTTTATATCAAGGCAGCTTATAGTTTCACATTTAGTTACCACTTTAGGGCATTTGCACGTTCTTAGTGTTAACAGGGCATACAGTAATGGAGATTAGAATAGAGCTCTGAGCTGACAAACTCAAAATAAGCAAAGAAGCAGTTCAAAATTCAAAGTATATGATAAATCTGATTTCGATAAATGCACAAACGACTGCAAATATTCTCCTATGTCGAGTATACCTGTAAATAAGTCCTTGCTTATGAAGCCTTACAAAAGCCTCTGTAACAGCCTTTGATCTTTTCTCATCCATTGTAAAGCACTAAAAATCAAGGGAAAATAGAGTCAAAACCCAAGAAAACAGATTGTAAGTATATTTTGTAAAATGTTCTAATAAATAGGTCAAGCAATTTATCGACCAGTAATGCTTTGCTGCTGACCAAAATAAAAACAAGCTCCAGGAAACTCAAATCCTTACCTCACGAGACCAATCCAAAGAAGCACCCAAACGACGTAGCTGCTGTAAAATGGTGCCCCCATACTTATTTTTCCAGTTCCAGACCTTTCACAAACAAGACAACCAACCAACAGTATGAATAATGAACGGATTCAGAAACTTTAGAGCATCAAAATTATTAAGGATCTAATACTAGCTAGTTGCTGTTCAAACTCACTTCAGACACAAATTTCTCGCGGCCAACATCATGTCTGCTTAACCCGCTTTCACGCATTAGCTTCTTTTCTACAACAACCTATAAACAGAAGATAGATGTTACAGCAAAAAATTAACATCCATAAGGAAGATAATCCAGATCGAGATATGATGAGGTTAACTGGTCCTTCTCCCTACACTCAAAATAAGGCCAAATATGCATCAGATTGATCTTTTCAAATTTTGGAATAGAGGCCATTGCAGTAGGCTTTTCGGCAAGGCAAGGCTACAAAACTGTGAAGAAGATAAAATATAAAACAGCACTCTTGATGTGTCATTGAGGCAATGAGTGAATGACACTTAGTTTTGACAGAAACCCACCCTTGAGAAGGACATAAGAAATGTATGAGCATTGGAAGTTGCAACTGTTCCAACATGCTTCATAAGGAAGTTTTATGCATATACAGCGGATTTTCACACACAAAATGTGGCACCTACAATTCCCCCGTCCAGCAACAAAAGGGTGGTGATATTGATGAGTGCAATAACTGTAGCTTATGTTAAATTTCTGTGAAATGTTGGAATGAAGGGAATGCAGACTTAACTATTTTAAAAATTCATAAAATTGTTAAGAAGAAAAGGAGCAAAACCTGTGTTGCAATCCCGGCATGGTCCATTCCAGGCACCCACAAGGTATTGTAACCGGACATTCTCCACCACCGAATTATAGTGTCCTGCATATAAGAAAATCAAATCAACTAATTTTTAATTAAACACCCATTGAAATCCACCAATGAACAGCACAAACTGAGGAATGTATGTAAAGATGTAACCTCAACAGCAGCAGTAAGAGCATGTCCTATATGAAGGGCACCAGTCACATTGGGAGGCGGCAACACCTACAATTTGTGTAAAACCAGTTAATTCTGTAGCCCTATTTTCCCATCCAAAACAATGAAAACCCAATAACAAGTTTTTATCGCCCAATATTGACACTTACAATCACAAATGGAGGTTTGGAGCTGTTGGCATCTGCCACAAAGAACCCAGTTTTCTCCCACCACTCATACCACCTAAATCACCAAGCATAGATAATATAAGGAGCATAAAAGTAAAATTGATTGGAGAAATGATGAGAAGCAAACATCACACTCACGACTTCTCTACAGCACTTGGACTGTATTGTTTCGCCATTTGACTAGACATCCTTTTCTTCTCGCCATATGGGGTCTCTGGGTCGACAAAATCCTTTGCATTATCATCCTCCTCATTTGACCGCTTTACATTCTTTTTTTCACTCTTCTTAGAAGCAGCGGAAGCTTGTTGCGCCTAATACCAAATTGATTTTAAAAAATCAACATCCCACAGCAAAAGAAATCGTGATTGAAAAACCCAGAAATTGCATCTAAAACTACACCAAAGTACATTAAACATCAATTACCTGAAACTTGGCAGCTTTCTCTGCTGCTTTTTGCTTTTTCAATTCTTTCTCTCTTGCCTGCCCAAAAATAAACAAAAAAAAAGAAAAAGAAAAGTGAGAAAGCATGATTTTATTGGTAAACAGTACTTGACGAAGTATACAAATCTCAGCCAAAATTTCAAGAAGCAATCGTTTTAAAAGATAAACCTTTTCTTCCTTCTTCTTTTTCTTTTCTGGGTCTTCAATTCCAGGCTTTACAGCGTCCATCTGTGGCATCGAAGAGATACAATTGAACAATACTCAGCCACTCCTAGTTCCAAACTCTGAAAAAGGAGGGAAGCGTTTGGTAGTGGGTTTACTTACCGCTTTATTAGTCGGAGACGATTGAAAAAGAGTCGTCGGAATGTGAAAGTGACGGAGGAGATAGGGCGCTGCAACTTTGATCTGGTTGCTGGTAAATAGGTAATAAATTTGCGGCTTCCCTAAAACCCTAATGTGGGGTCCAAGGACACCAAGCATATACGGTATGGCTTATTGGCCAAGCTTACCTCTATTTTTTTTGGCTACCTCTATAGGCTGCCACTAACTTTTATAAACGGTCTACAAATATATTCACTTAAGTACTTTTATTATCGCCACTGTGTAAAACCAACCAAAGATTTCTGTCAACTTTAGTATGGTTATCGGAAACTATCATTCAGGTAGGTGGGTATAGAATTTCCCATAATTTTACGCGGACCAGATTCTCTGCCTGGTTTTTTCTTATCCGTTTATAAAGGAGCAGTGCTAGAGACATTTAAACTCAGTAAATCCCAATTAACGATGCAGTATTTCGTTTGTTCAACAACTATCATGTTATTTTGATCAACTAAAAGATTGAGATAATAGTTTTTAGGCTCCAATATTATTCTAAATAACCACACCATGATAAATAGTATTTCACAAATATTCACAGAACAATATCGTAACTTAGTTATTTGATTCTTACAAATACAAACTGAGATTTTCCAGCAAAAAAAAAAAAAAAAACCAACACATGACCTGGAAATTGGGAATCTATCAGAGAAAGTATCCCACATAAATAGCGGAAACAATTGGACCGTTACCAATGAAATGCAAAAACAAAGGGAACCAACATGGTAAGCATTTCTGAGAAATGCATACACATGTGAAAAAGGATAACATTGATAAATTAGCAAGTCATGTACTTTGATATAGTCCAGCATCTGATTACTTTGATGCAATCCATCATCTGCATGCCTTTAGATTGAGGACCACTATTTGACTTTCTTAAGGTGGGCTGATGTCCTAAACTCAGCATCATCCCTGACAAAACTCCACCAAAGGTATGTAAGAGGGATGGTGGTTGCATGCCAAAGGGCATGAGCATCTACAAATCCCCGGTAAGGTGGGAAGTCATATATCTCAAAGATCATGGCAAGGCCTCCTCCTGCAACCACCACCCACAACTTCCAGCGTGACGGATGGCGAGTGACGCCAGCCCAAACTGCCCATGTCAGAAGCTGAGCAATGCTCATGGCCATGCACACTTTCATGTTCAAACCTGCAAAACTTTGTATAAGCTCATTGCCCTAGGATTAGAGTCAACTACTATGCCGCAGCAAGTAGTGTTTAACAACAAAAGTTTGAATTGAATTTCCAACATGATCCTCAATGCTGTTCAAATGCAACATAAGTTTTTGAGACGAGCTTCAAATGCACAAATTATCCATAATGTATGGCATAAGTTTCAATAAATGGGCAGATTATAATACAATTTAATAGGCATGTTGACAGAAACTACAGAACTTCCTGGTAATGTATGCATTTATATATCAGAACCGCTGTTTCAAGTAATCTCAAAGTGAAAAAGAAGGTAGTTCCCAATGGTTTTCTATGGCATCCATCCTGACCAAATTTTAGGGTTTAGGGGACCATTGGCATGATGAGAAAGCAAGAACAAATGCACTCATGAGGAATAAGAGGTTCACTAATTGAGAAAATAAAGCCAACAATTATAGCAAATCTGTTTGCACTGAAACCAGTAACTGCTGTTGCCGTGACAAAACTCCTAGGATGGAAGAAAATAAATTTCATGTAGCACCAAAGTAATCTAAAACAGCTAAACTACCGCATAGTTAAATTCAGTTGTGCCTAAGTACTGCAATCCCTTGACAAATGCAATTGTACAATTAAGGTAATTTATAAACTGGATTTTGAGTTTTGAATACCTATACCATGTGTGAGTATATTTAACAGAGGATACATTCAAGGTTTCAACACGCATAAATGCACTCATTAGTTTCGTAAACACAGAAAACTATGGTTCATCATTCATGAATGGGGCTTTTTGGAAAATGTATTACCATAATCGAGCTTATAAAAGTTCAGGTATAATATGTGTGTGGTCACGAATGCAATCAGAGGAGCAGAAACCATGACCCGTGCAGCCTCATCTCTCACATTAAAAGCACGCAGTATTGCTATAATGAGGGAAAATCCAAGTAGTGCTACAGCAGAAGAACAATCCAGCTTCTCCGTAAACTCCACATCTCTACGTTGTATATAGAAAAAAAAAAAAAAAAAAATTTAACTGTCTGAAAATAATTAACATAAGATTAAGATGAACATATAAAAATTGTGTTCTTCCCTGACACTAGGCACAGTCAGTGCACTAAAATTGTGTATTTGCCACAGGGTCAGTACCACAAGTTATAGCATAGCTTTGCTATTGCAGTTATAACTTGTAGCCAAGGTCTCAAACCATAAAACAGAGAAAGAGAAAATTATAGCTGAGGGAATACTTTCATCTATTCCTGCTGTCATAACTTGTGACCGTTAATTTTTAGATCTATAGGTGGCCAGGTCTAACGATACTGTGCAAAGCAAAAAAATTTGTCTACGTTTCAGCCAAAAATTGATATTTTGGAATAGAGAACCAATGTATATATAACCATTCACAGTGTAAAAGGAAATCAAGGAATTCAAAACCACTTACCGGCTGTGAAATACACCACTCCAAAACCAAGAGTTCATTGATAAGATCCCATAGATGTGCCACACACCAGTATATTCGTAGTAAGTCTTCTTATTTGGCCTCAAAGGCAACTTGTAGTATACAAGGATGAAAAAAGATATCCAACCATGAAATTGCATGGCAAGATTGAGAGCAGAAAGAGAAACTGCAACAGGTTCCTATGAAAATGAATAAGTTCATTAAAAGTGATTAGGCCATAAAAGCAAGTAAAATTAGCTTAATCGGATCAACAATCAATGTGCACTTCTAAATTTGACTAAACACCTGAATGCCATAAACACGCCGAAATGGCCATTTTCCATGATACTTGACAGGCTTGTCACCAAGTTTCTCTCTCTCTTCTTCCCTAGCAAGCATGCAGTGGTACCTGCAGTCACTGCAGCAGTCCCATTGTTTCCAGCGCAAATATAAGGGTTCTTGCATATACCATGGACCATCAATAGGTTTTCCATCAGATGAAAATTTACAGTGTTGAAAGCATATGTCCCCCACACATCCAGATTTTTCACACTGAACCACACAAGACCTGGAAAACCCATAAAAATCATTGGCTATCATTTAACCGCTATGGGAAAGGTCAGAAAACAAATAAATACAAGAGAATAGGACCAAATGAAATTGTGTGAATATATGTTATATTTATTAATGTAATTAATAATTCAAACTGAAATGACTCATATCGCATAAAATTTATGACACACACCATAACCATTATTATCTTAGAAATTATTGTTCCTCAGATTCATATACCAAAACTCTTTTTTCACCTTCTTTTTTATTTTATTTTATAATAAATAACACAACATGACTCTATTATTATATGCTTATAGCAATACTACTCTCATCATTATCGTCATTATCAAATTGAATCCATCAAGTAACAAATACGTCACATAGACAGCTGTACGGAATACACACCTATTCCAGATTTCTTAGTTTTCGACCCCTAAAATATGAAATCTTTATCAAATTACTCCATCATTTAGCGGTGTCAATAATTAAACATTTAAACCTAGCTTATCAATCAAACAGAGCTAGCATTCTATTGAGCTCGAATACTTAAAAGAAGCAACTCAGCGAGATCAATTATATAAAACAAAAAAAAAAAACAAAATATGATACAGACGATGGAAAACTCAAACAAAAGGAAAGTAAAATTCAAATTGTCCTTTTTTAATTAAACAAAATAAAGCCATACTTGTAAATCGGATCAGCATCGCCAGCACTAGCGTGAAGAACATGAAGCAGAGAGAAGAGTGCAGCGAGGAAGAGAATGCAGCGAAGCTGAGCCATCTGATTGTCGGAGGCGGAAAGTCAACAGAGAGAAGTTGTCGAAGTTTCTAGAACGAGCGATAAACGTTTGTGTGGAGATGTGACAGGTTGCGTCCCATGGAATCGAGCACTGAGAGGGAGAGGGAGAGGGAGAGAGAGAGACAGAGAGAGAGAGAGAGAGAGAGAGAGAGAGAGAGAGTTGGGAGTGAGTTGGGAGAGAGTGGAGCTGAGGACGACGGATTGAGTTAAGTTTGACTGTTGTGTTGGTGGTGTTGGTGTGTTGGTTGTGGGTTTGGTTTGGTTTGGGTTTGGGTGGTGAATCGAGGCGATGGGGCGGAGACCAGAATCTCGTGAGGGGTCTCAATATTGGCGATTCTCGAGGAGACGCGTGGACGACTGAACGTGCTGTCACGCTGTCTCTCCTACTTAAACTAGAGTCTAGATGTGAGCATATAAGATAAGACGATAGCTAATGGTAAAAATTTCAATAATAATTGACATGTATGATGTATTTAAATTCTTTAATGATAAGTAAACTATAAGTCAATAGATGTCAAATTATTTTTAACTTTTGAAAGAGATAGGACTCCTTACATGTAAGTTCAATACTGTTGAAGGGTGTAAACTCTCAATACCATTATAGTTTGCCAATAAGCATTTTTCTTATTTTATAAATTTTTTTTAGAATATTTGTACATTTCTAGGTTATATTAAAATTTTATATAATGAAAAAATAGATTTGATAATGTAATTTTAAAAAATATTAGTATATTGCACATGATTATCTAAAATTAAAATTTTTTACATTGTATATACTATATATAATAAATACATCTTAGTTAATATTCATTTTTGTTACATTAGAACGAATTGAACTATACTTTATTATAATTCTAATTTATTTTGTTACCTTTTCTTGTCCATTGGAAAAGCCCTATGAGCTTCATTAGATCGGAATAAGAATTGCATGGCCCATTTGTTCAGCTATAAAGGAGATTCAAAGTTGAAATTTTTTTATCACGGTAAAAAAAAAAAGATCACTTTTATCAATATATTTTTGAAATGACATTCTAGCTGATTTTGAAATATTTTCAAATTAATTATTATACTTTTTTGATTTCATTAGAAGTAATCAGACTATGAAACTATGTTAATTATAACTCTTATTCTATTAGTTAGAACAATTTTTGGGTCACCCCTTTGGGGGACCTTAAGGTTACTCCATTCCTCTAAATCACAATTTTGATAGTGCTAATGTATAATTGGAACCGTTCACATTTTAAATCACCTATTATAAATCAACTATACAAAAAATTAACTTAATCGAAAATCATTTGATTATATAATTGTTGTCAATAAAATAAAATAAATGGTTTTGGATTAAAAAGTGATTTTTTTACAAAACCGTTGATTTTTTTATTTAATTGACAATAATTCTATAACCAAATAATTTCGATTGAGTTGATTTTTTACATAAATGATCTATAATAAGTAATCTAAAATATGAACGATTCAGATTATGTGTCAACATTACCAAAATTATAATTTTAAATGATGGAGTGTCCTTGAGATACTTCAAGGTGACCCAAATATTTTTTAATTAGTTATTACCGTAGCTAAGATTTATCTTTCTAAATAGTGATATTCCACCCATGCATTTGTAAAAAGTAATAATAATTGGGTGTGGCCATGTGGAGTAAATGTGCAGCGAGTCTATCTACTACAGAGAGATAGAGATACTATCGCGCGTGCGGGTGGAGCTATTCCAAAAAATTTGGACAAGAAAAAAGTTCTTCTTTCTCGCCGTTATCTCACATTCAATCACTAAGCGATTGAGTAGACTGGACTGGACACTGGAGAGAGCAGCAGCCATGACCTCTGTAACACACTCTTTCCTTCTCACTCCCACCTCCTCCACACGCGTCAGCGCAATAACCAAGCCGAAACTCGTCCTCTCCTCTCTCCGCCAATCACATACCTTCCCGCGGTTCTCACTTGCTCGTCTCCCAAGGCCGCCAAAGACCACCACCTCCTTCGCATACGTGTCCGGTCCCGCCTCCGACCTGATTGTCAGCGAGCTTGACCCGAAATTCGACGGGCCGGACTCTAAGGGCCAGCCGCCAAGCGTGATTAGCTGGGGGCTCTTGTGGAGCCTTCTTCTTAAGCACAAGCTGAGGCTCGCGATCTCGGCTTTCGCCCTCATTGGCTGCAGCGCTTGCACTCTCTCAATGCCCATATTTTCAGGTACAAGTTTTGAATTATTATATATGTTTTTGGTTGGATAGCGAGAAAGTGAATGAAAAGAAAGGAAAAGAAAATCAATGTTGTTGACTCTTTTTTTTTCAATCTCATCAGGGCGGTTTTTCGAAGTACTAATAGGGAAGAGACCAGAGCCACTGTGGAAGTTGCTGAGTAAAGTTGGTGTTTTGTACGCTTTGGAGCCAATTTTAACAGTAATTTTTGTTGTTAACTTGACTACTATTTGGGAAAAGGTTATGTCCACACTCAGAGCTCAGATTTTCGGAAGGGTTTTGATTCAGAAGGTAAAATCCCGTTATTTCATTTTCAGTCCGTGTTAATTAATACAAACTTTGATCTCTCTTTATAAGTGATCTGTGATACTGTTTTTCTTGTTGATCCTCGCAGGTTGAGTTTTTTGACCGTTACAAGGTATGTGTGTGCAAAATTCTTGTTTCTAAATACCAAATTATTGGAATTTTTCAATATTATTAATTTTTTAATTTTTGTTAATTATTTGGCCCTAGTCAAGTTTTTATTTGAGAATTGTGTATGGTCCGAACTTTTTGTACTACTGGATTGAGTTAGATTTTGCTCCATATAGGTTGGTGAACTGACGGGTTTGTTAACATCTGATTTGGGTTCTCTTAAAGATGTTTTGAGCGAAAACATCTCAAGGGATCGTGGATTCAGGGCACTTTCTGAGGCAAGCAACTCTACACCAAATACAAGTGAGCTTTATGTTGCCTCCATTTAAGCATGTAATACCTGATTTTGATTCCCTTGGAATTCACTCAGTTTTCACCTCTACAGCACCAGAAGCTTTCCTGATTTTCAGATTTGCTTTACTAACATTATGTGATTGTCCGTGGATGTGATTATTATTATTATGTTAATCAATTTGTTTTATTACAAAATGGAAACTAAAAAGTAATCCTTTGCAGGTTACTGGGACAATATGCATACTATTTGTTTTGGCACCCCAACTTGCACCAATCCTGGCCGTGCTGATGCTCACCGTGTCTGTTTTAGTTGGTATTTATCTTGTCTTGAAGACTGTTTCAAATTGAAATTGTATGTTCTTCCTCACATGAGGGTGGTTGTGGTTGCATTTCTCTTTCTTTGTTTTCTTTTTCTGAAAAGCTCTTTCTTTGTTTTCATTTTAGAAAATTTTGCAAAATTCATAAAGCTCTATAATGATTTGCATGATTATGTTGAGTAATCTGTTAATATGTGCTGAACGGTCTCGTATAGGTCAGAGTAGAAGTAACAAGCATCAAAGTCAAATTTTCATGATTTTTGTTATTTTTTAATTTACTCTGGAAGTGGGGTGCTAATGATACCAGAAATTGAACTGTGATGATTTACTCTGTGTGATCAGGATTAGGAATACTGTATACATCACAATCAGCTCCTAATTGATGATGTTTTACCAATAGTAATTGTGTATATTGGAATCGGAAATTACCGATTGTATCAGATTAGGTTCTTCACATCTTTCAATATGTGCAAATTCGTCCTGTTTATGGTTATCTAATGCTCACAGTAGTCTTTAGGTGGGAGATTTTGATATGTTATTCCTTGAAACATAGTTTTCCCCTGATTCTAACTATTATCAATTTTTCCCCTGATTCTAACTATTATCAATTTCCTGAAGCTGTATACAAGAGATCAACCGTGCCTGTTTTCAAGGCTCATGGATTGGCTCAAGCATCCATATCTGATTGTGTATCAGAAACATTTTCTGCTATACGTACTGTAAGTTTTCTGAAATTCTTGGCTACATATTTATATACCATCTGGATCGTCAAATAATAATTTCTTTGTCAACCACAGAAAGCTTGTTCATTCAGAAATCAGAATGGAGTGGTTTTTAATGTTGTGGTTGCGCTTGATGATTGATATGCTAACTACATGGTGTTGCAGGTAAGATCCTTTGGTGGGGAAAAGCGCCAAATGCTAATGTTTGGTAGACAGGTAAAATAACACAAGGTAGTAAATATGAAAACAGAAAAGCCCTTCAATGCACTTAGCATTTTCTTCTTGAGCTTGGCAGGTGCTCGCTTACCAGGGCAGTGGAATAAAGCTTGGCACTTTTAAATCCATTAACGAATCTTTGACCAGAGTGGTTGTTTATATATCTCTAATGGCCTTATATTGTCTTGGAGGAAGCAAAGTGAAGGCAGTAAGCACTTGTAACCTTTCATAATTAAGATTCAGTCCATCCTCTCCCACCATCCATTCCTAATATTTGGTCGTACGATATTTGATTATATGGCCCATTAATTTAGTTCTTGGTCTGTACTTTTCCTGCTTGCAGGGTGAACTCTCTGTGGGAACTGTGGCTTCTTTCATTGGTTATACTTTCACATTAACATTCGCTGTGAGTCAGTTTCCACTGTTTGTATACCTTTGTCGTATTTCCATCATCTCAATGCTTTTGATAAATGTCTTATGTAACCGGCCTTTCAGGTTCAAGGCCTGGTTAACACATTTGGAGATCTTCGTGGAACATTTGCTGCTGTGGAAAGGATTAACTCTGTTTTATCCGGGGTAGATATTGATGAAGCCCTTGCTTATGGTTTAGAAAGAGAAATGCAACAAAAGAAAGTACTTGATGAAAATTACAGATTGTTCCTCATCAATGGTTCCACTGAGAAAAATCAGTCAGTAAATATGCATTACATGTCAGATCTAAAATCAACTAGCAACATTGGCCGCTTAGCTTGGTCTGGAGATGTTTACCTTGAAGGTATCTAGATGCAGTTTCATGCATTTTCTTTTGAAGTGCAGTGATTACCAAATTTGCTTTTTGTTTATTTCTCATTGTGGTTTTGGTTATAATAATTTCCATCTAATAACCTGATTTTGTCCTGCAGATGTGCATTTTTTTTATCCTTTGAGACCTGATGTAGAAATTCTAAATGGTCTAAATCTAACACTAAAATGTGGAACTGTAACTGCTCTAGTGGGATCAAGCGGTGCAGGAAAAAGTACTATTGTACAGCTATTGGCACGTTTCTATGAGGTTCTCTTTCTATGTTCAGAATCTCAATTTCATTTTACTTTTCATGGATGGATGAAACCTATAAATAAGTTAATTGTCCAACTTCTGCAGCCAAATAGAGGTCGTATTACAGTTGGAGGAGAGGATGTCCGAACATTTGACAAGAGTGAATGGGCACGGGTTGTCTCTATAGTGAATCAAGTAATTTCTTTAATATCCACAGATGTGATACAACACTTTACGCAATGCATTTTTCGCACATAAAATTTTCTTATCCTTGGTTCTGCTCATACTTGATTTGGTGAAACAACTTGTGCAAATTACCACATGTACCAATCCAAGTTACCTTGGATTCATATTGACGAGTTATTTGTCTTTTCATTGGTTTTGGGTTGTCAAAATGTGATGCGGTTTTGACTGATTTTGCTCATAGTACTCTACCCAATGAACTAACCTATGTTTGCATACCTACACTGTATTAGTGCATATTTCGATTCTTTTTCTTTTTTATTGATGAATGTGCATATACTTTAGATTAGTTATAGTTTCCCTAAAGCATTTCTGAAAACATATCATTCTTTTTATATCCAAACTTGGTGCCTTTCTTTTTGTGGGTCCAAACATGGCTCAACTACATTTGAGTTTTGAACTTGAGGTGGGTTGGTGGTAGGATCATGATTTTGATTTTTGGTAGTTCAGTCTAAAGTTAATGCTGACTTTTGGTTTTGTCCGGCATTGATGTCAAACCAAGCCAACCCAGAACCAAGTTGCGAGTGTGCTAAGAGGTGCTAAATATGATTTGTTTTTTCGAACATTTGTTTTTTTTACCTTTCTCCATTTACAAATGATATAGGAACCTGTTCTCTTTTCGGTGTCTGTGGGAGAAAATATTGCATATGGGCTTCCAGATGATCATGTATCCAAGGACGATGTGATAAAGGCTGCAAAAGCTGCAAATGCTCATGAGTTCATAATTTCTCTTCCACAGGTTGGTTGTTGTTGAATATGTTGTGTTTTACTCTGCCTGCTCCTGTGTTGTTTACTGAATGCTTATTTTGATTTTGAAAGGGTTATGATACACTGGTTGGTGAACGTGGGGGTCTACTCAGTGGTGGCCAGAGGCAGGTATGAAAAAACAGTTTAGAGAGAGAGAGAGAGAGAGAGAGAGACATATATATATATATATACCTGATACTTTTCTTTCTTTCAATCTTCAGAGAATCGCTATTGCAAGAGCTCTGCTCAAGAACGCCCCAATTCTGATACTTGATGAGGTGAAACTATTTGTTCACTTTTATTGCATCTAAATATGGGTTCAATGTTTTATTTTTTATTTTGGGTGGGTAAATGAACAAAGTTGGTTCCATTCTTGGACCATGGTAACAATGAATCTGGAAATATCAAAAGCCAGGCTTGACATTTTCTTCCATGTTTTCCAAAGCTCTTCCTTTTGTGGCCTTAGAATTTACTAAGCCCAACCCAGTTTAGGCTTCATTATTTGAAGTTGTTTGCCACAGGCCACAAGTGCATTGGATGCAGTTAGCGAACGCCTAGTCCAGGATGCACTGAACCATCTGATGAAGCGCAGGACAACATTGGTGATTGCTCACCGATTAAGCACAGTTCAGAATGCCCATCAAATTGCATTGTGTTCTGATGGCAGGATAGCTGAACTTGGGACCCACTCCGAGTTATTGGCTAGGAAAGGTCAATATGCTTCATTGGTCGGCACTCAGAGGCTGGCATTTGAGTGATTTTTAAAAATGCTAGATATTTCCGATTGTCCAAAACAATGACAGAGCATACGTGTGAGTTTTACAATTATACATAATATTGCTTCTTCTCTGTTCTGGCCAGCGCTATATTTACTTCCACTAACTATTCTTTTCCTCATGTAGGGATATAATTGCATTCTCTGAAGCAAATGATGGCTATGGGTTGCAGATAGAGAAAGATAACACCACAAAAGCTTCCATAACCTTCTGTAGTTGAATGATAACTAAAGTTGTTCTTATCAATTTGTAAGCAGTCAAATTCAGCTACGTTTTAATGTAAAGCTGTATAATACTTACAGATATCAATTATAATGTTCATTAATAAAAATCGGTGTAAAGTTCAATTACAATTTACAGGCAAGTCCGAAACCGAAATGTGATATGGCCGTTCATTTATAATGTATATGGATTATGAATTCCTGATCGTCTTTCTTGAACCCTCTAAGAACTAGACAAGGAAATAGTGGCATTAAGGTCCGCAAGGCATTCCGTAGGAAGGCCAAGGAAGGAGTTAATGAGGAAGTCATTAATAGGATCAACAGTTGCCACTCCAACCAATTTGCACTTTCCTTGTTTATCCAACCTCTCCCCTTTTCCACTTCTCATTGTTCCTTTCGATTCCTCAGATGTCAATACCGTCTCCACCAGCATTGGAGGAGCCTTATAGATACTCCCAACTGAAAACCAAAACTTGGCCTTGAATTCAAGATCAACCTACAAAAATGACAGTAGCAGCAACCAAAAATAGAGTGGTTATGGAACAGTTTGGGATGGAATGAATTTCAAGAATGTTATTATGTTTTTTTATTGAAGCATTGCTTAGATATTTTGTGAAGGGTGAAGGAACTGAAACGAGTGCAGCATAGTCTTCTACCTTGCCAGATTCTTGATTGATGCTCCCACGGAAGAGCTCTGGAACAATGTCAATCTTCAAAAATGGTGGCAATGGCAATCCCAAGAACTTTGTTGTTGCACTCTTCAATGGTGGGATATAGAGTGTTTCAATGTCAAATGACACCAAAACTGAATCACTCAAGTTGCTTTCTTCGACCTTTGTACCAGACCCAGTTCCAGTCCCGCCTTCAGCATTGTATTCAAAGTCAGGATATCTGGATATCCCAAGCTTGCAGGTATTCAAAGTCCTGAATTGAACAATATAAAGTTTGGATTTTGAATGTTTTTTTTGAGAGGCCGTGGTGGTGGAAACAAGTTCTTGTTGGTTTTCACTGCAAGAAAAGGAAGAGAAGGAGATGGTTTTTGTTCTAGGCCTCTGCTTTTTAGTTGGGAATTTCCAAAGAATTGGAGGGTTCGAGTTGTTTATCTTGCACCCCATTTGGGGCTACCTCCCTTTTGCGTTTTGTGAAGGTAGAACAGAGGGATTTGGGTTTCTGAATTCTGTAGAAAGCAACTTGAAACACCCTTTCGTTTTCTTATTCTTTTTCCTCTCTAAATTAGGTTGATCATTGCAAAACTTGAGGCTGGTTTTGAGTCTAAACCTTATCCTTTTATTGGAAGATTAAAATCTACATGGTGACTGGTTATGCAGTTGACACTTGCGCATATAAAATGCTAGCGTAAACAGAGAAGTGGTCCCCTACTTGATCAGTTTGGAGTTTATTTTGGAAAACACTTCCATCACCAATTGCGGTGACAGCCCAAAAAAAAGGAAAAATAAAAAACTTCAACAGTGATTGCGACGTCAAAGTTTCGAAAGGGTGAGGTCAAGTATAAACTTTTCTCTTGCCAAGTTCTCTAAGAAAAAAGTGAAGAAAAAAAATATCAGACATAGAATTATTATTATGGCTTAAATGCTTAATAGCAAAAGTAAAATCATATGACTAGTATTTGTTTTCCTCAACCCTTCTACATAGAAACTTCCACACAAAAAAAGTTTCCAATGTCAAGCTATATACACGTATGTAGTAACAAAATACCTTCAAGCTTATATTAGCATTTTCATCCATACCGGTGTATTTGGGATGCCCTTCTGGATAAAGAAAGAAAGAGAGTCAAAGCAAGCTTTTTATCGATACTTATTTTAATAATGTTATGATGAAAATAATCACCTTTTTTTTTGGGATAAGCCAATAGATAATAGATTGTTGTCCCCTAATTCATAACGTAGGGGTAGCAGAACTTCAATAATATGAGATGGTGTTTTCTTTGCCTATATGCATAGTGAAGTGGGTTCTCCACACTAGCAGATAGTGAGACAGGTGATAATGCTGATATCTTTTTGAAAGCCACCCTTACATTGTAGCAGAGGGATTCCAGATTTTCTTTTCTTTCCCATCATATCTTGGCAAATTGCAACTTAGATAGACTAGAGTATAATGGAAGTTTCATCATAAAAACGTGAAACTTCCACACAAAAAATTTGTAACAAAGAAATCTACCAATCATAATAAGTTCCATAACATTGCTAAAAATCTCAAAATTTAATATAAAGATCTATGAATAAATCTTCATGGATGAAAATGATAGGGAAAAAGAAAAACCCAAACAGTTTTAAGTTTATATCACAAGAATTGGGAAGCATTCTGTGAACAATCACTTTATACAAAAGGGCAAAGCTTCACTAGCCATAACTTCTCACTCTTCCTACCTAGCACCTACCACTAAAAAACAAAACCCACTCTCCATATCAGGAAGACATCAATCATCATACCACCTATTTGAAACTAACACGAAACGTGGCACTAAACATCAGGAATCAGCCAAATGGAAGCAACAGGCCGGATACAATACATTAGCTTATAAACTTCACATGAACATGATAATTTCTGCACACCATACTTCATTAGAATCCTCCACCGTATCTTTTACTCTTCCTACCTACCAGTAAAAGCAAACATTCACTCTCCATATCAAGAAGACATCTATCATCATACCACCACCCATTTCAAACTAACATGACAAGTGGCACTAAGCATCAGGAATCAGCAGAATGGAAACATATGGAGCTGGTACAATACACTAGCTTAGAATCTTCACATGAGCATGTTAACCTCTGCACACAATTTCATCAGAACCCTCCACCTGATCTTGTACTGTTTCAGGTTCCACACGATTCAACAGACAAGAGAAGATCTTAGAGAAGTAGGAAGGTGTGTGCATGATGACCAGCGAATGATTGATTCGGTCACCATGATATCTAATTGCTCATGCTCTCCGAGTCCAATTGTACGGTTCCTCTTACTGTGGATTCCTAACGTCCTAGACCCAGTTGTTCCCCCTGCTCTTTTAGCTTCCACTGGTTTGCTAACCATTTCTCTAGCTTCAAGCCTAAATGAAAGGGAATTTGGCAACACGAGCAGCTTTCCAGAGCTTGTATCTGCATCACAAAGCATTTATAAGATTTTAGATGGGGTTTCTATGAGACTGGTGCAGGGAGCAGGAAAATGTAACTCAAAATACCTTCATGAATTGCATCTACTTTGGATATGCTGGCTGAGAAGTCTAACGTACAACTACCCTCCTCAACCACAGGACCAGGGCTGAAGAATGCAAAGCTTGGCATTGAGGGAACATGAGAGGCAAATACCAAGCCGTTAGAATCACCATTGCTACTGAACGAAAACCCACTGGTTAAGCAAGGAGTACATGGTTCCACCGGGAGCGAAGAAAAAGATGACCTGCATGTGAATGCGGGTGATTGGGCATCATATAATAAAGTAGGTGATCCAGAACCAAAGCTGATGTCCTGACTCCTGGACATAAATGAGGTAGAGAATGAGCTACCGCCCACACCACATTCTCCACAACCTAGGTTTTCACATCGACTTGGTTGTTTAGGATATGGTTCATTACGCTTCATCCATCCATGATCTAAAGGGAAAAATCACAAAGAATGGAAAGAGTAATTATTTAATGAATTAATAAAAGATAGAAAAAAAAAAAAGGAGGGGGGGGGGGGGNGGGGAGGCGCAAATCTCTCTTGGACTTAAAGCCTACAAGATTAGTTTAACATACAAGCAAACTGCCCTGATTCACCAGTCCCAACACAAAGTGTGGGGTTATAGAAATCCTTGATGAAAAATTGGTGTTGCTTTTATCATAAGAATTGTAGTTTATAGATAAATAGCAAGGATCAATGGCCTATTTGAATGCAATTTATATTAATTTGTCACCTCCCACAGACCAAATATGCAAACAAGGATCCAACCTGAAGTGTCTGAATTTATTAACTGTTACAGCATCTAAGATCAGCATTTCAGTAAACTCTGTGTATGTGCGTGCACATTCTAATTTCTACCTACCTAAAACCTGCTGAGCAGTGAGCCTTTTAGAAGGATCTTTACATAGCATGCCTCTAATCAAATCCTTAGCTGATTCAGTAATGCAATCCCAGGGATCAGATGGGAATCTCAGATCAGCTGTCCTAACAGCATCGAATATCCGTGACTTTGTCTTCCCCCAAAATGGTGGCATTCCACTAACAAGAATGTAAAGAATAACCCCTGCACTCCAAACATCAGCAGCCTGGTTATAGCCCCCAGCAAGTACCTCAGGAGCTATATAAAACGGACTCCCAACTAACCCATGCAAACTCTGCCCTGCTTGAACCAAAGTATTATCAAAAATCTGAACAACTCAATGTTTTAACGGAAACAATTAACCAATATACAACAAAAACCAAATTATCAAAAAGTAAAGAAAATATGGAAGTACCAGGCTTGATGTAGGTTGCAAGACCAAAATCTGCCACTTTAATTGGAGATGAGCAGGCTTTTGTGGCTAATAGGATGTTCTCAGGCTTCAAATCTCTATGAACAACCCCATTTTCATGACAATATAGAACAACCTGAATCAGATGCCTAAAGAGAACCCTGGCGTCAGACTCAGAGAATCGCCCATGCTTCTCTAACTGGTGGAAAAGCTCCCCTCCTGCACAAAGCTCCATCACCAAATGAACGTACTCTTCCTCCTCATACACCGCCTTCAAATCTACAACATTTGGATGCCCAGATAACCTGGTCATGATTTCAATCTCAAGCTTGATGCTTCGCACATCATCTGATGTCACTAGTCGATCTTTAGCAATTGATTTGCATGCCAACACCTCTCCAGTCAACTTATCAGTGCACGCCCTAATAACCCCAAACTGCCCCCAACCTAATTGCTCCCCAAGAATGTATCGATCTTTCAAATTTGAGGTCTGGTTTGCGTCCAAAATGGAGGAAGTCAAGCTCGCGACTTTGTAACAATTGCATGGCCGCACTGATGGTCCATTGCCGCTGTTGCTCTTGGCAACAGCCATACCAATTTCCTGCTTCCCAACCAACCCAGAATATTAATGACAGTCTCTCACAAATTTATAATTTCAAGCTTTTATGTAGCTGACTTCAAAACCCTTTTCCAATAGAACAGAAAGCTGAAGTTTTAAGTCAATATCTTTTTTTTGCTTGCATATGTATTCGCTAAAGCACACTTGAGTCAAATCAGAATAGAAGCTTCTTCCAGATAGTGTTCGAAGTTGGCAATGACTCTCATTAGTACTTAAACCTTACGAAAACTAAAAGCTTGAACTTTCAGCTGGGAATTCCTTTTAAACGTGAGTAGATCACCTGGATCTGGGAGGAAATTAAACTGTACGACCAAACTTCAGTCTCACACATTAAATTCAAAATCAATAAACAATACTCATTAAGCAAATTCTGTTCAGGGGGGAAAGATATCATTTTTCTGTCTATTAACAATTTCTCTATTTTTGGAACTTGTCAAGCTTCAAAATCAAGCACAAAGCAGAATTCAAATTCAATTTAGACAGAATTCTCCCACTGTTCACACACCACCCAAAAATAGAAACAACAAAAAAGGTTTCAGCATTCTTATGAATAGATCAATCAGGAATCTCCAATAACAAGCTCTAGTCATCTGAAAACAAACAAAATTTGCCTTATTCACCTTGCAAAAGCAAAAGCATCCGAACCCATCAACCTAAAAGTTCCCAACTTCACGAACAAAAACCAAATTCACCACAGCCAGTCAAAATTCAGAAGAAAACAAAGCGGCCCAGATCCATATTTCCAAGTATTCACACAATAAACCACTTACAAACTAAACCCACATTCCCACATTCACACACAGACTAGCAGACACGTTGAGAGAGAGAGAGAGAGGGAGGGAGGGAGGGAGGGAGAGAGGGAGAGAAGGGTACCTGTTTAAAAGAGAGAGAGAAAGCAGCGCAGAAGAAGTTCCGTTGGAGCAGTGGTTTGATGAGCTCCCCAAGACAGAGTTCGAGTTCCTGTCTTGTGGGCTCTGTCTCTGTCTCTGTCTCTCCCTCTCTCCTTGGCTTGGTCTTGGCTTCCTCTCCGAGTCTCTGCTATAAAGCTTCTTGTTTATGATGTTAGGCTCTCCTGGTTTATTTTTCTTTTGCCCGCTATGGTACTCCTTATTTATTTATTTATTCATTTATCTTATATTTCTAATTCTTTTTTCAAATGGGGTTCTACTCTCTTGTCGGTTAAATTACCGCCTACTCTCTCTATTTTTAACTACTTTCCTTTTTGGGATACCTCTAAAAATTTGAGCATATAGACACACTCTTCTATCCTTGTCTGCTGGACGAAGACAAAATTCGATAATTACATATTATTGAGATAACGAGAATAACTAAGCATTTTTGTAGAACAAACAAGGAGAGGCCTAGCCTAAGTAATGAGAAATTGTGTTAGAAAACTAGACAAAACAGCTACGATGTGTGCATGCATGTAAATATTTTGTAATGTTTTGACTTCATGGCTGCTTTATATATGGTTTAGAGCCTATTAGAGCACATATGCAGAAATGTTATTTTCCAGAAGCTCAAAACGCCAATTTCTCGAGAATTTTAGAATTGACCGATCATGCAGCAGTTAGCTTCCAGAAAAACATATATATATATATATATATTTAAAATTCACCATATTTCAAATAATTGTGCGCATTTTTTAAAAAAAATATAAAGATCAATGTTAGTCCACCAGACGGTCAGATCTAATATTTACTTTCCCTTTGGAAAATTACTTGAAAATTACGGCAACTGGGCGTACCATTGTACCATTTACAGCCAGGGCATTTCCGTAATTTAATATTTCTCGTACCCATAACGCAAATTCCATTTTTGTACCTCACCTCATCTCTCTTCCGTTTTTTGGCCAACACCTCCTCCCTCTTCGAGAGAACGAGAAAGAGAGACTGAAGAGACTGAGAAAGCGAGTCTCACAAATCAAACACTCTTCTCCAAAATTTAAAAAGTAGGGTTTCTGAAATTCGAATCCCCAAATCCCTCGCCCACAGAGGCAGAGCAAGAAATTTGGGGTTTCCGATTCTACCCAACTCTGCTATCAGATTCCAATCAGCAATCCCTCCAATCAATCTTGAAAACCTTTAAACACAGAAAAAGGACCACAAAAAATTGAAACTTTTGAGTTCAATCTACTAGAGAGATTGAAATCCGTAGCTAATGGATGTAGACGGAGGGGGCAACAAACGGGTCTTCCACAGACTGGGTGGGCCCCAACCCGATCCATCCAAGAACCAGAAGGTCTGCTACCATTGGAGAGCAGGCAAATGTAATCGTCACCCATGTCCGTACCTCCACAGAGAGCTACCACCACCACAGTCACAACAAGGGTTTAATGGAACGGTGTCGTCTAAGCGCCATCACGCCTTCGCAAATTCCACCGACGGTCCCTCGGGTCAGCGCCGAGCTCCGAATGATTTCACCGGCGGCGGGGCATCTTCGACGTGGGGTCGTACAGGTGGCAACAGGGTATTCGTTAGGAAGACGGACAAAGTCTGCAATTATTGGGTTCAGGGGAACTGTAGCTATGGGGATAAGTGTAAATTCTTGCATTCTTGGACTATGGGGGAGAGCTTCAGCTTGTTGACACAGCTTGAGGGGCATCAGAAGGTAATTATGATTGATATATTGGGTTCTCATTGTGTTTATGGCGTTAAGTTGTCTACTTTTTGGGTTTTTCTTGGCTTTATGTCATGGGAATTGATGGGTTTTTTTTGGTTTTCTGTGAACAGGTTGTTAGTGGGATTGCACTGCCTTCTGGGTCTGATAAGCTTTATACTGGTAGTAAGGATGAGACTGTGAGGGTTTGGGATTGCCAGTCTGGCCAGGTACTGAGTCACTTTTGGTGCATAGTTTAGATAGTTTGATAATATTTATTCATTTCTCCTTGATAATCCAGTGGGGTAGGAAAATAATTTGTGGTTGTATTTGTTTATTTTGCAGTGCATGGGAGTAATTAATCTTGGTGGTGAAGTAGGTTGTATGATCAGTGAAGGTCCTTGGATCTTTGTTGGTATACCAAATGTTGTAAAGGTAGGTCAGGTGGAATATCTTGTAATGTGAGCTTATAGAAGTAGACTACAATGATATTCTGCCTCATTTATTTTTTGTATATGGTTTTGTAGGCATGGAACACCCAAGCTAACACCGAACTGAGTCTTAGTGGGCCTGTTGGACAAGTTTATGCATTGGTTGTGGGTAATGATTTGCTCTTTGCTGGTACGCAGGTAAATTATTGACTACTGTTATGGTTCGATTTTATGTTTGGTCCCCATTCTTGGTCAAGCCTTCTTATTCGGGCTTTCAGAAGTGACTATTTCTGTGTGTTATAGCTGCATCGTTGTGTCTCCCAATTTTTCTTTGTGCATGCATTTTTGGGATCAGCATGTTTTCCTAAAAAATTTAGAAAAATTTTTCTTTGGTGCAGGATGGTTCTATATTGGCATGGAAGTTTAATGCAGTTGCTAATTGCTTTGAACCAGCTGCATCACTAACAGGTCACACTCTTGGAGTTATTTCATTAGTAGTTGGAGCAAATAGGCTTTACTCTGGTTCAATGGACCATTCTATAAGGGTAAGTTGGGTTCATTATCATAAGTATCAACTCTTTCTGGCAGGAGCACTCAAGGCCATGCCATTTGTTCCCTTTATTTCTTACTTTTTATTTCTTTAGGTCTGGAGTCTAGAAACTTTGCAGTGTATACAAACACTAACAGAGCATACTTCAGTTGTGATGTCTGTTCTTTGCTGGGATCAGTTTCTTTTATCATGTTCTTTGGATCAACAAATAAAGGTTCATCTCATTTTCCTGATTTGTAAGGCTGTATACATGTATAACTGTGTATTGCACTAGGACCGTAAACTTATTTAATTCCAATTTTTTTGTTTGTGCAGGTCTGGGTTGCTACTCAAAGTGGAAATTTGGAAGTAACGTATACTCACAATGAAGAACATGTATGCTGTTTATGTTTCAATAATGTATTCATTCTTTAGTTATATACCTGTTCCTGCATTGATCAAGAAGAAGCTAGGTTATTTTCAAGATTTCCTCCGAGGAAGATTGAAGGTTGAAACTTTTAATGGCTTACCATTTAGAAGCTTTATTGTAACTTCTATTTGTTTGGGAAAATAGATTTAGTTATAACCATGGAACCACCTTTGTATCCTTGCTAGGCAGGTATTTTGATGGGAACACCATTATCATAAATTTTATTCCCCACAATGGCTGAATGATTTCACTTGGTCTTTCACATAGTGATTTAAATTTCAGTTCCTGCACCTATTATCATTATATGTTATCATTAATTTCAAGGTGATGATATGTGGAGTCTAATGATGCTTATGACCTTTGTGCAGGGTTTGCTTACACTCTGTGGGATGCATGATTCAGAAGCCAAGCCAGTCTTACTGTGCGCTTGCAATGACAACACAGTCCGTGCCTATGATTTGCCATCGTGAGCTTTCAACACTACTCTCTGCTGAAGTCCTTTTTTTTTTTTCCTAGAAAATATATTTTTTCAAGCATCTCACTTTGCTGTAATTGTTTTCTTATCGTTCTATTATATGCTCTAGGTTTTCCGAGAGGGGTAAAATTTTTTCAAAACAGGAGATACGATCGATCCAGGTAGGCCCTGGTGGCTTGTTTTTCACCGGTGATGGAACTGGTCAAGTGAAAGTATGGAAGTGGTTGACTGAACCAGCTGCTACTGCCTGAGAGAGAAGATTATTTATATGGACCACAATGTATTTTTAGTAATTCATCTTGATGTTTTTTTTTTGGCAAGTGTAGGGCCTAAAGAAGGGATTATGTTTTTTTTTTTTTGGGTTCGGAATGAAATTATGGGTCGGAGAGTTTTGGATTTATAGAGTTAGGATTTTGTACTGCCAAGCCACCAACGCTGTCCGCTCCTTGCTGTGTGCCATGAACATAAAAGGGAAGCTTCTTGGGCCATGCAAGGTTGTAACTGGAGGACAAACCTCCATAAAGAGATGAGCATATGCACATGCTGTTTGCTGCAGATGATCTGTGCGTATTAGATGATATGATGCTCTTTGGAGAGATCAGTGGTCAAAGTTGATTCGACTTTAGATTGTAAATTCCTCGTATTTTATTTTTGCAACAGTGGTCCTGTGCTAATGCGCAAGAGAAATTATTCTCGCATCTTTTTCTAGAAAAATCAATATAAGTTGTCAAATTGAGAAATTACTGCTCTCACTCTTGGTAACTTTGCCAAAAATTTGGTTTGTAAGTTTCTAATTGGTTGAATCTATAGTTTTTTGGACCAAACAAGATTTCCTACGAAAGAAAACGCACAACGAGAGAATACAACAAAAACATCCAAACTTCATTAGCAGAACGAGAACGTCGAGAAGTCTATAATTATCAGAAATGGCACTTATTTATACAATCATAACATGATAATATTCTCCTCGTTTGTCGGTGCTATCGATATTAGACTTGACAGTATAAACTTATTTTACAGATTAAACATGACCTTAATGGCGTTTCCCCCATGAGCACTGGTTTCAAAGGCATCTTCCACCTCCTTTTGAGAAAATCCAAACCGGTGTGTTATAAGGGGCTTGACGTCGATCTTGCCACTTGTAAGAAACTCGAGGCAAAGCGGCCATGTGTTCTTGTATCGGAAAATTCCAATTACATCAACCTCCCTACATTTAAAGACGAAACCACAATTATCAAGTAAACCCATGTGTGCAACTTAACGCCTTGATCTACAATGCCTCTTTAATTTGTTTATTCTCACTATAAAAGCCATGTAATGACAACATTATCTGATGCTCATTTTGCCTCTATGTGTAAAGTATTCATGATTAGAAGATTTAACTGAATAACTGGGATCAATTTATACCTGGCAGCAGCTGGAGTGAGGGGCACAGTCATCTCGCTGTGACCCATTCCCACGAGGCAAACTTTGCCACCTGGTCGAGTAGCACCCAGGGCTGTTGACATGGTTTTGTTAAAGCCTGCACAGTCAAAGCTTACATCCACTCCAGCTTTCATGGCTTTCTGTATCTCAACCACTTCTTCAGCTACATCCTGTAAGATATAATCAGTTCTAAGAACAAACCAAGGTCTAGTAAGAAGAGTAGAAGACACTAAGAAAAAGAGGGGTTGACATGAAGCTAATAAAATCCCGAATTTTCCCTCTCTCTTGGCAACAACAAGATTGTGAATAAGAACAAAGTTTGTGGGACACTTGGAGATGGCTCATTTAAAAAGAGAAAGGAAACTAGCATGACTCTAAAAACAGCATGGACTAGTCCTTGCTTGTTAGAAGAAAATTAACAGAACGTTTCAGGAATTCATACCAGTCTACAGGTTTAATATATTACAAGTGAAAAAGGATGTTTAGCAATGAAAAATTAAGATTAGAAACTCTGTGAACCTGAATATTTGTTGAAACTTTTACTATCTCATCTGCACCAAGAGTCTTTGCAACAGATAAACGGTGGTCATCCACATCCACGATGACAATTCTGGGTGCCCCAAAAGCACGAGCAGCTAGCAGTGTAACAAGCCCTATGGGTCCTGCTCCCATGACCAAAACATTTGTTTCTGGACCAATATTAGCTCGGCGACAAGCATGAACACCAACACTTAAGGGCTCACACATTGCCCCTTCCTCCAAAGTCACATTGTCTGGCAGCTTAAAACATAAATCTGCAGGATGGACAACCTGCCAAAACAAACATGTACCTCAAAATTGAACTGCCTCAAATTAGTGATGCTGCATAATTCATCTTGTTCTAAAGCTTAACAAGTTTACAATTGCTATATATAGTCTGATATGCTGATATGTTTACCTGATTTGCCAGGGAACCATGAATTGGTGGAGTGGCAAAAAACTTCATCTCGGGGCATAGATTGTATCGACCTTCTTTGCAAAGGTCACATCTCCAGCAACTGATACCGGGCTCTAGTGCCACACGGTCACCAGGGACCAGATGCATCACCTCATTCCCAACTTCTTCTATGATCCCAGCACACTCATGCCCAATGACCATTGGCTCTTTAACTACGAAATCTGCACATCTCATGGTCTGAAAGTAACAAGCAACAATTAGAACAGGGCTTTAAGTAATGATACATTGAATGAAACAAACGTGGGGAGTGGGGACACAATATTTTCTACTTTAATTGCTCTTCAGTTCTAAACTATTTGGCATATTTTCTTACTAATTCGGCAATTAAACAGTGGTACCTTTAACCATCAAAAAACAAACGAAATTTTACAATTAATACACATCAAACTAGCGAAATGATCACCTTGAGGTAGTGAACGTCACTGCCACATATGCCAACAGCCTTCATCCGAACTCTAACATCATGGGCTCCTAGAATTAAGAAATCCCAGGATAATAGGCAAAAAGCCGCAATAGGGTCGCCAAAATAATCAGGCGAAAGAAATAATTAGAGGTCTTGGTTTCAAAAACAGTGATCAAATTAAAAGCTTTAAGGAACAGAAATTGATACCAAGAGTGGGGAGCTTGAAAGGTTGAATCTTGAGGGTGTTAATCCCAACAAGCCAGGCAGCCATGTTCTCTTGTTCAACGTCTCCGGATTCCCCAGAACCTCCATGAGACATCCCTCCCTTACCCATCTGCTATCTCTGTTTGTGTGTGTTTGTCAGACTGAGAGTACTGACTGAACAGAAGGTTTATACTGTATCCACAATGATCTGGTCAAAAGCTGAGGGTTACAAAATATCCACTATAAATCTATAATAAATTGTTTGGGTTACAAAAATTCAATAATATTGTATTTTTTTGTGTCCGTATGTGGGTGATTTGTTCTTATTATATACACGGTTTTGCCAAAATCAATCAGTATCCTTTACTTCACGGTGGGCTATGAAGCCTATGATATCACCCTTGTTTTCTGCCACGCCTCAAAAACCAGTAACAAATGTGGGCTAGATTTTGCTACCTTTGGATTGGACCATTGGAGTAGCCGAATTAAGGTACAAGAGGATCCAAGCAGAAAAATAGTACAATATGTGAAAGAGTCGACGTACGCCACAGAATATAGATTTAGTCTTTTAGATGCCACGATGATGCACATAGCCAAATGTCTATTGAATGGATACCCCAATGTACCAACAAAATACTAAAAGAAAAACAAATTATGAGATAAATTTAGTGATCATTTCATGAATTATACTACTCTCGTTGGTGGAGAAAACCAAATCCAATATAATTTAAGATACACTCTGGGTAAGGTACAACTTTTTGAATAATTATGGTTCGTACAATTTATGGGACTGTGATCTGGTATTGATTTATTAGAAGTCAAGGCTTTTGTGTCAAATTAAAGCCTCGCGGTAAAAGTAGTCACTAGCAACTTGCATGGCAAGATTAGAATTAAAAACTTAATTTGTGAACGCATATATTGTTGTTAATTTGAGAGAAATGATATGCACTAGACGGGTGTCTGCACGTGCCCCTGCAGCTGCATCTGTGTCTATCCATTTGATAGAAGGTGTGTTCTTCTGATGGCTTTACTTGAACCTGTTTTGATGGGGTTATGGACTTGGTGTAGAAAACTACATGCCTTTGCCTTTGCCTTTGCCTTTGTCTCCCAAAAGTAAGCCAAACCTCCCCAGAGAAATGCCCTCATTTGCCTTTGCCCAGCTGCTATCTGTGTGCCGAAGTCTATAATAAAAAAAATGTCGGTCTCTTTTACTAGCTTACAAAGGTATGAAATTGTCTTTGTAAGTCTGTATCTCATCAGGCTTGCATACTCCAGCAAGAGTTTGCCAACGCAGCTCCCTTGCATATTTAAAGCTTCCCCCACTTCTATCACCAGCCCATTTTTCATCTGAGATGAGAACTTCCATCACAACTTGTCCTCACAAAGAATCCAACATTCAAAAACTTAACTGGCTCCCTAAAAGATGGTTTGCAACTCCAACATGGCAACATTTAGAATAAACCTCAGATGAAATCATCTCTGTTCCAAGACCAGCTGGGTCAATGTAATGCTGAGGTGCAGATAAGAAACTCCAACCGCTCATATCCATTCAATTATAACTGCCCCTGCACTAAATGAAATGGTCTGCCAAGATCCTCTATGTGTCTGATACATTATTTAATTGATTCCTCTTACAAGTGAATCCTCACTCCTGAGAGTTATTTGATAATATACCATTTATTTCAATGGAACTACGACCAAATGGCTTCTGCACGTTGCTCTCATCCATCAATTCTCTTATTTTTATAACATCATCCCATCTATCTGAACCTGCATAAGTATTTGATGGGAGAATATAATTCCCACTGTTCGAAGGATCCGTTTCAAGAAGCTTGTTTGTGACAATCTCAGCTAGGGCCACATTTCCATGAACCGTACAACCACTCAGTAATATCCTCCACACTACAACATCTGGAAAAATAGGCATATTTTGTATGAACTCAAAAGCCTTGTCTAGTTTGCCAAAGCGGCTCAAAAGATCTACAACACAACCATAGTGTTTCATTTCTGGCACAAGTCCATGAATCTTTTCCATGCTTTCAAAATATTCCAATCCTTCATCTACCAATCCAGCATGAACGCAAGCTAATAAAATACCAACAAAGGCTCCATGAGTTGGTCGAATACCTTCTCTCAACATCTGCGAGAAGATTTCAAGTGAAGAATTTGCAAAACCATTCACAGCAAGGCCTGAAATTACTGAAGTCCATGACACTGAGTCTTTCTTCTCCATCCCTTGAAACACGTCCAGTGCCTTCCCAACCACCCCACATTTGAAATACATATCTACCAAAGCGTTTCCTACATAAATATCTTCTTTCACACCATGCTTCTTTATGTAGTGGTGCACAGCCTCTCCCACATCAAGTGAACCCACATGGCCACAAGCAGAAAGCACACTAGGCACTGTTATTTCATCTGGTCTCACATTAGCTGCCATCATTTCTTGAAAAAGACTCACGGCCTCAGTGTGTTGGTTGGCTTGAGAGTAACCAGTGATCATGGAAGTCCAAGAGATCACATCCCTATTCGGCATCTCATTGAAAAGCTTTCTTGCATCAACTAAGTTTCCCACTTTAGCATACCCTGTGATCATGGCATTCCATGAAACTATATTTCTTTCACACATCCGATCAAATACTTCCCGAGCCAAATTCGCCAAACCACGCCGTCCATACATATCTATAATAGTGTTCCCCAAGTAAACATCAATCTGAACATGATTTTCTTTAACATATTTAACCATAGAGTCTGCAATTTTCCATTCACTTAAGTAACTACATGCAAAGATAACTTTCATCATGGTCACTGCATCGGCCCTCATATGCGCTGCCTGCATTGCCTCAAAAAGACCCAAAACCTCCTTGAATCTATTGAACTGACTATACCCACATATCAATGAGTTCCATGAGACCAAATCTCTGTCTTGCATTCCATCAAACACGTTCTGAGCAAAACCCAAAACACCACACGACGCATACATGTGAATCAATGCATTGGAAACAAAAAGATACGGTTCAAACCCAAGTTTCAGTGCATGGCCATGAACCTTTTGGCCATGTACGATACCGGAAACTCGAGCACAAGCCTTGAAAATGAATATAAAGGTCAAATGATTCCCAACCAATCCTTGGTTGTACATACGGTTATACGTGTGAATTGCTTCAATGGGTTGGCGACTTTGTGACAGTCCACGGATCATATGGTTCCAAACCAACAACGTGGGTCGCTCAATTTGATTGAAGACCAAATGGGCTTTGTTTAAATATGGTGGAGATAGTGCGTAATATCTGAGAACGTCGGAGATTAAAGATGGGTCTCTGTAGAGGTGGGCTCTGATAAGGCGCGCGTGAAGCTGTTTGATTGGGGTCAAGGAGATTGGTCTGTTGGTCACTCGCTCTGATTTCTGGGTTGCCGTGGAGGTGCTGAAATGGCGCGCAATGGGTCTTGCGAGTTTCATGAGGACAAGCGTTGGTTTTTGCTTGAATTTTGAATTGGATTCGAGGCAAAAATTGAAGTTGCGAGGTGACCATAGTCAACATTTGTTCTTCTAAGGATTAACAATAATATGAGCTCCGGGGTCAACAAAAAAAGAAGAAGATTAATATGGGCTGGGCCTTGTTTTGACTTGGGTTTAAACATTTTAATACTTTCTCCAGTATCTAAATTTCCATCTTTTACCATCTTCAAAGAGCCCATATAAAATGGGCTCAACTTATCTTTTGTTCTCATGTGCCCTACTTTTTAAGGCGGCTAGTTTATTCATGACATTGTACTTTGACAATGATCTATAGTCACCTTTTTTAATTAGTCCCCAAAAAATGATAATAATTATACGCTAATTGGAAATTTGTGTCATCCTGTCGTGTAAAATAGGAATGATATATCATAGATGTCATCAGCAGATGTCACTTCCAAATGTGTTTAGTGCTAAATTGTGGTTGAAATATGTTTCAAGATAATTGACATTAAGACTGTGGCCACCATTTGAGATAAGTCATAAGTGAATATCTTAAATGTGTTATATTGCTTCCTATCACCAATTCATTGCAACTGGAAACTGATGCGTAAGATATTATTATTGAATAATGGTGGATGATGACGCCAATTATAGGGAATGATATATTTTATATATACCAATTAATAACTTTTTGTATCAGAAATGGACCCATTATCCCTCCATCTTTTGGCTAATGGCATGTGCTTAGTCAGCACGAAATCTGTTTGCAAAGTTTGTATGACTTAAAGTGGCTAAATATTAGCATACATGTCGATCATGTGGTGTTACAGTTATACTTAAAAAAAAAATCTCATAACGAGAGTGCATCATCTATGTGTAAGATATATATATATATATAGAGCAAGGCTATGGTGTGGGATTCCCACAAACTTTTAGTTTGTGGGATCCCCCTTGTGGGGCCCACACGAGTTTTTTTGTATCGATCCGAACCGTTCATTTTTTACATCTCCATTGATAGATCATCCTTGCAAAAAATTAGCCAAATCGGAAACCATTTGCCTATTTAACTTTGACCAAACAAATGGATGGTTTCATAAAAAATATTTGATTCGTCCATTTGTTTGATCAAAGTTAGATAGACAAATGATTTCCGATTTGGCTAATTTTTTGCAAAGATGATCTATCAATGAAGATGTAAAAAATGAACGGTTCGGATCGACACAAAACGACTCGTGTGGGCCCCACAAGGGGGATCCCACACCATAGCCTCCCTGTATATATATATACACTAACATAATTAAATAAATTAGTATATATGAGGTACTAATTACATATATAAGCTTGTTAATTGAGATCGATGTGAAATTTTTTCTCTGAATTTCCTTTTAATATCAGACTATGGCTTGATAAGCATTAATTATTTCCGTGGAATTAAATATCACGTACCAATTTTAATTAGAGAGACTCAGTCCAATGGTTGATATATATAATATAGTCGATTTGGATGGCTAGAATCATCATCATCATTAGTACACAAAGTTCTTCGAGAAGCAGGGTAAGCGTGGAAGGAAAATTTACCCTAGCTGTTTTATATATAGTACTATACTTTCCTATAAAATTTATATAATTAATATTATATATATATGTGCATACCATATATGCCAAACCGTACATGCAATATTTTTCTATTAAACTCGGCTTATGCCATATTATAATCATCAGACGCTAACATTAATTCAAAGTCATTACATTATAAATATGCAGTAGACAGAATTAATTAAGATTTTATATGCCAAATACTATAAAAAGAGTAATGCTACACATATGTATCCACTTACACAAATGCGTCTTATATATATTTTTTAAAATGTGATGCATATATGATTATAAAAAATTATAGTATCCATAACATTTTATTTATAGGTATGCAATGCATGCGCATGCAGTAACTAGCGACATCCATGTCCACATCTATCATCAACTCCACCACCGACCTGGACCCTCCGAGTGATTAAATGCGTATATGCCACCCCTTTTATGATCCCATGAAACATTCCCAGCTTTTCTAACACATTGATGATTGTAACTCTCCAATATGTGCTTGAACACTAATTGGTTGTCGCTGAGAATGGTATGTGGTTTTTATTGTTCTATCCACCCCAACCCAAACCCATAATATAGTTTGGTCCCTGTTTGCCATTAATGTGTGATCGAATATTATGTGAATGAATGAATTGGTCAACTGGTCCAATAGGCCATGCATTTTGAGCACGCGCCAGGACTCAAAGTTCCAAAAAGTCTCCCAAAACCTATTTGGAACCAAAGGTCAAAGACTCTAGTCATACACAAGCTTTGATTGTTTATAGGTCATGCAGGTTCGTTGGTTGAGCAGGTTTTTCTAGGTGGTGAGTGGGGATGCCCTCAATTTCCTCACGCAATTTCCCACTTTCCCCCCACCACAAATTTGCAACCCCACATTTTCCGCCACCACCTACACCCATCATCTTTCTCTTCTCAAACCGAAATTTCTAATAACCCTAATTAATTATTGTATACTTGATTGTCCTTAATATTATAATACATAAATTAGTCTAATATTATGTAATTTTGTATCTATATAGTTTATTCGTACATCCATATGTGTATATCCCTTCTACAATTCTACTATAGCAACATGGCTATATGGTGCAGCCTCTCTGACTATAACACAAGATCCACATGCCATAATTGAAAAATCTACTCTGACCGTCGTAACTAAATAGCCCTTCTTTCCAAAATTAAAAATCTACAAACCCATCAAACTAATTAATAAAATTCATCATCAATAAAAAAAATTAATAAATTAAGCTTGTCCTTTTTAGTAATTGATCAATCAGTAGCTAGCCAATATATTCACTTTCAAATACTATAGGAGCCAAGTCCACGATGAAGTTGAACCCAACTCCTCCCCAACGCCAACGACCAAAAACCTCTCATCTTCATATAAATACATACTCACACTTTCCTTCTGTACTATCAAAAACCCATATCTCATATCTTTCAACCCAAAAAACCCATATCTCTCATTTCTGGTTTTGATCTCATATATATGGCTTTCTATGTCTCACTGAAAACCTTAAAAGTGTCGATACCTATGGCTGATGCATCCTCGTGGTACTGTGCCACAGTCCTGTTGGCCTTAATCCTGTTGGCTTCGATCAGAGAGAATAATTCTGAGACGTCAGCTGATGACCCGGTTCGAGGGAACCGGTTCTTGAACGGCCGGCCCTGCGATGAAATCTACGTGGTCGGAGAGGGCGAGACCCTTCACACCATCAGCGACAAGTGCGGCGACCCGTTTATTGTGGAGCGCAACCCGCATATCCACGACCCGGATGATGTCTTCCCCGGACTCGTCATCAAGATCACTCCTTCCAGAACATAGAATTATATATAAAGCTTTCAATTTGAGAGTTGTAGCAATTTAGTAGTAGTAGTTTTAAAGCAATAGCAGTTTGTATGTTTTTGTTTTGGTTTTATATTGGGTCAGAACCCAGAAGTAGCTTGTATGTTGTAACATATACAGAATCATCAATTTTATAATTTCATAGGACAGAGACCAAATTTACTTAGGAACCTTTTAATTTCTTTGTAATTTTCAAATAAACAAACACTCTTTTTTTGTTTGTTTTGGATTCACGGCTGAATGTTAAGAGGGCTATCTATGACCCCTGGCTAGCTTTGTATACTATCATCAAAGAATGAAATATATATCAATGAAATTGAAACTCTTTGTATTTAATTACTTTTATTCTTTTGCATATATATATGCTTGATAATAAGTTGATATGTTAATGCAGTTTGGCTTTTCCATGGCTTTTCTCAGCATATTTAATTCATTAATAAGCAAATCTCGTCTGAAAAATCTGAATATAATCAGATAATTCAATGTAATTAAAACATGAGTATGATAAATTAATTAATGACCTTTTGTTTTCTTTCAGTTCATTTTTTCAGTTTCTCTTGGCCATTTGTATTTGGAAGAGGTAATCTTTTGGAGAAGAAAGAACAAATTTACAAAAGAAATTATAATATAATTTTATCTAAAAATTAAAAACAAAATTAAATTAACAACGGAAATTAGTATGACATGCAGTTGGGCAGACAAGAACGGCATCAGCTTTTGTCTCAACCAACTACCATGAAATTAAGAATTCAACCTTTTTGACGACATATAAAAAATAATTTCATATCTAATTAATTAAATGTTTTCATTTAATTAATTACGTGTTGATAATTACATGTTTTCCAGTATGCTTTTTGTTTTACAAAGTTAAGCCATTATTATTTATCTTTGTAAGTTCTATAATCTATATGTCATGGAAATTATTGGAAGAAGCTAGCCGAGACCTAAAATTTTTTTCTTTCTTCCTATCAATTATATCATAAATGTTTTTTAAAAAAATTATGTCATAACTTTGAGAATTTGATTGGACTATTTCACCATGCGATTTGTGAAACATATATTTCTTTCTTTCTTGATCTTTTCTTTAAATTTTGTTTTAATTACGCAATAATGAAATTAAAGGCATAGATGTGAATCATCATCAATGCATTAAAGTTGAACCGTAGGCCTAGAGAGTAGATACCTCTTAACGTTATTATCAGGGTTGACAATTCTTGTAAATGCTGTCAAATGTTAATTCGATTTATTTATTTATCATTTCATGCATGTACGTGTTAGATGATCTTACTTAAAGCTGATCAATACTCTCAAATAATTTTCTTTTGTTTTCTTTCGAAATTTAGTCTTGGGCTAATTACTACCTCGCGTGGAGCATAGAACATGCATCATGCTAAACGTGGACTGATTATGGACCATGCCGAATAATCCGCTTTTATTTGGGTAGGGTGTACATGATTTTGTTATCTCTTATCCACTTTAGGTAGGTGACATGTTATATGTTTGATGGTCTAATCCAAATAATACCAAAGACGTGTTATATATGTTGTTGAAACTTCTAAGTACACTCCATTCCGATATATTATATAATATGGATAAAGTTGACTAGCTAGCTACGCAACGAAATAAAAAAATTAAAAATTAAAAAATTTGAGTGTGGTTGGGTGTTGGACATCAACGGCATCCTTCTGTTAGCCATGAACACTGGGCTAAGGCCCAAAATACGATGGGGATTAGAATGAGACAAGCCCATTATCAATTTTGAACACGGCGCAATCCAAGTCCAAACCTTTAGCTTATTTTCTTGGTTGATAAGCATACTTTAAAAGACAAACCTTTAGCGTAAATGCCAATTAAGAGTCAATGAACATTTATGATGATTTATTATAAATTTAAAAAAAAAAAACTTAATTTGAATTACTGATATCAGGATGACTTCCATGCCCAATTGTGACGTTTTGTTTTTGGTCTGAACTGTGACTTTAATTAAGCCCATATGCATGCAAGTGTAAGATATATATATAATAACTCAATCAAATTCAGCGTCCTAATTAAAATTAATTAATTTATATTCGGACAAGGATGGCTTAATTTTTTTCTTCCCACAAGTAGAACTTGACTGGAATTAAGGCAAACTACACTCTGCGCAAAAACACCTCCATTTATATTCTTTGAATTTATTGATTCAACTAATAGTTGCATGGGCAGTTGAGCTACTTCACAAAATTAAGTTATTTTTCCTCATTTTAGCCTCTTCCATCGATCCCCATCTCTTCAGTCTGAAATCCACAGCGTTTCGTGGCAATCCGGGATAATATATATATATATTTGTCAACATGCATTAATAATTTAATACTATATAATGTTAATTTGAATAGTAGTAATAAATAATTTCTCTATAATTATAATCCACTACTATCGAAAACGACATAAGCGTAAGATTGATACATCATTTTAGATTTCCATTATTATAATATTTTAATCTTTTTTATACTAATTATTCCACTTAGTAGTTGCGGTTGTATACGTGGACAAGAATCTTGAAGCTTTTATTAGGCATGAATAGGTGCCAAACTATGCATACCATTAATATCATGTCAATTTTTTTAATTACGTGACGCCTTTTAATTTTCCTTAAAAAATAATGATATATATAGTTCTTCATGGGCCATAAATGGCTATGAGAATATATTGGACGGTTTGAGAGTCTGTCAAGATCGATCAGCTCTTCTGTTCAGGTAAGGAAGTGCAAGCGATATCCGAGAAAACTATGAGTCTATGACATATATGGTGCAAATTAAGTATCAAAGTTGAATTAAGGACATTGTATCATCTTTACATGAGTGGGTGAAAATTAATGTTGTTGAACAAGAAGTATTCTATCAATGATCTCTATCAGAAAAGCATAAGCAAAGTTAGCTAGGTTTCTTTTTTCGTACATGCATAAAGAACGTTAGCTAGCTAGGCCCCGATACCTTAGGGTTTAGGCTACCTTATTTAAAGAACAGTAATCAGCTGGTTTTTGGTCAATTTGATCGAACAACACACAGATACATACATATATTGCAGAATTAATATACTACTTGTTTTTTAGCTGTGGGGAAATTAAATTAGAAATAATGGGTTTCGGATCATTGTGGTGCTGCAGATTCCTTGGAGCTTTTCTTGCTGGAATTTTCTTCTTTCATCCTCGATTCTGTTATTCACAGAAAGGTATGAATTATATATATGACATGTCTGGAGGTCACTGAAATTTAAATGAATGAATTACTTTAGCCCAACTAGTTAGAAAATGCATGATTTAAGAAAAAAAANGATTTAAAAAAAAAAAAAAAAAAAAGTGTTCTTCATCGTGAGACTGCTAGAAAATGAAGTTATAATGATATTATATGTTTTTTATATCTGATTTACATATATATGTTTATAGACTACAGATTTGTAAAAGAAGCAACATCAGCTCCAGCAGTGATTTACTACGACTACATAATCATTGGCGGCGGAACCGCCGGGTGTCCTCTAGCCGCCACTCTCTCTCACGGCTCCACCGTTTTGGTCCTCGAACGTGGCGGCTCGCCCTATGGCAACCCAAACGTCAACAACATCGGCAATTTCGCCTCCCTTCTTCTAGACACCTCTCCCACATCCCCAGCACAGCACTTTGTCTCCGAAGACGGCGTGTACAATGCCCGGGCACGCGTGCTGGGGGGTGGTTCGGCCTTGAATGCAGGCTTCTACACGCGTGCCAGCACGCACTACGTTCGGGAAGTGGGTTGGAACCAGAAAATGGTGAACCAGTCTTATGACTGGGTTGAGAAAGTGGTGGCCTTCCGGCCGCCATTAAAGGAGTGGGAGAGCGCGTTCAAAGATGGTTTGGTGGAAGTGGGAGTGTTGCCGTACAATGGGTTCACCTTTAACCATTTGTATGGGACTAAAGTTGGAGGGACTATTTTTGATGCAGAGGGTCACAGACACACTGCTGCAGATTTGCTTCGGTATGCTGATCCAAGAAGGATCCATGTTTATTTGCATGCTACTGTGCACAAAATCTTGTTTAGACATGTTCCTGGTAAGTGGTAATTAGGGTTTACTATTTAGCTAGCAAGGTAGCATATATTGGTTTCAAAATTAACAAAATTAAATTAGTTAATTTTGATGATCTATAGAATATTGTATGTGTAACACATATCTGACATATAATGTTGCAGATAGAACAAGACCACAAGCTTATGGTGTGATCTATACAGATGCACATGGAGTGAGGCACCAAGTATACTTAAAGAATAAGAACTCCAAGAATGAGATAATTCTAAGCGCTGGGGCAATCGGTAGCCCACAGTTGTTGATGTTAAGTGGTGTGGGGCCGGCATACCATCTCCGAGCCCACGGTATCAAGGTGGTGGTGGACCATCCCATGGTGGGTCAAGGGATGGCTGATAATCCAATGAATTGTCTCCTCATTCCCTCACCTCTGCCAGTTGAGGTCTCCCTAGTCCAAGTTGTGGGCATCACAAAGTTTGAAAGCTACATTGAAGGAGCTAGCGGCTTGACCCTTCCTTATCCTTTAGCTCAAAGGCTTTCCAATAAATTGGAGCGGTTATTGAGTCAGGTACTACTTCTCTCATTCTTATCTGCCAGTATAATGCATTTTTGGGCTGTATCATGGACAGGCTTTCAATTGGGCCTGGCCCAATTCACAGTGTGACAGACTCACATGTAGTAAAGATCGAAATGCCTACTTAGATGATTTGCTTTACATTTGCAGAGTGATAACCAGCCTATGAGAGTTCCACGAGAAGCCATGGCCAGAGCTGCTCATACCATAAACGCAGTTGTGAACACAACTCTTAGAGCCGGAGTGATACTTGAAAAAATCATGGGTCCACTCTCCACAGGGCATCTTGAGCTCCGAAACACAAATCCTTGTGACAACCCCTTTGTCACCTTTAACTACTTCAAAGAACCAGAGGACCTAAGGAAGTGCATTGAGGGCATGAGAACCGTTATAAGCGTTGTCAACTCAAGGGCCTATTCAAAGTTCCGTTATCGAAACATGCCTGTCGAAGCTCTTATTGACCTGATGCTGACTTTACCCGTGAACATGAGGAGAAAGCATTTTAATGCCACAATTTCATTGGAACAATTTTGCAAAGACACTGTGATGACAATATGGCACTACCATGGAGGTTGTCAAGTTGGTAGGGTTGTTGATAAAGAATACAGGGTACTTGGGGTTGATTCGCTTAGGGTCATTGATGGGTCAACGTTTTATCGCTCCCCAGGGACTAATCCTCAAGCTACTGTAATGATGCTTGGAAGGTAATTAATTAAGTATATATTTACAATTAATGACTTCTCCTATTTGGCTGCATATATTAACTCTAATTTTGTTTCTTGTGTGGTTCAGGTACATGGGAGATAGGATTCTGAATGGGAGAGTATCCCGTGGACCGTCAAAAAAGAAAAATTGATCTGACTTTGATTTTCCATACATAAAGTCAATGACTTGAAATACATTTCTATGTATGAGACAGTTAAATATTGTGTAGAACTTACGAGTTGATGTCATAATGTGACTTCCAACTCCATATAGTTGATGTGATCATATTTAATTAACCGAGGAGAAAGCTTTGTATATATATATATTCATTCGATCATGACTTTTCCATATGATTTTCAGGTAACGGTGCGACTGAATTAAACCTTGTCCTAAAAATAATGAATAATGCGAGATGAATAAACAGGGGTTGGTATAGCACTAGTCAACTTGAGCACATGCATTGCTCTAACTTGGTGAAGTCGATATATGACCTGTCTCGATCTGCTTGGCCTTATTTTTCTTTAGTTGTGATCATTTTGCTTACATGATATGATGTGTAAAAGGAAGATGTGAACAATAATTACCAAATAAAGGAATGAGGCATTGCGCATTATTAATCATGGCATGGTAAGAAAGATATGGTGAAAGTCATTGTCAGCAAGACTGAAATGAACACAAGCTAGTAGTGCAGCAAATGCAAAGTCAATTACTTTGGACATTCTAATAATACTGATGGTTCATTATAAAAGTCCGTGAGACCATTTTGTATTTAGAAAAATACACGAAAAAACAAAATTACACACAAAACCTTTGTCATATTGAGAAAAATTTCGGTGGAAAACTCTCAGTCATGTGACCATGGAGAGTAAACACTTAACCTCCTCTCTATCTCTTCACCAAGTGTCAAATTTTAATTAGTCATCAGTTCTCCACCCAAATTTTACTCTGTTATATATAGAAGCACCAAAAAGCCAACATTGAAAGCAACAAAAAAAAAAGGGGAAAGGAATAGCATGAGTATATGCTGTGTGCCCTTATTTTTCTCAATTCTGAGCCCATTATAATATGTGAAGGCATCTCCTTTCATCAACTTTTTTTCCTGCTTTCAGCTTCAGAGCATGGACATGGAGAGTGGACGAATCTCAGATAAGGAGGAGATCAAGAAAAATCTATAGCAACAGAGAATGACCCCTGTCCTTGGCCCCAATAAAACCCCTGAAAAAGTAGCTCCTTGAAAATGTTCACAGCATAATCCTTTGGATATCCCTTTACTACTTACTTGGTTTATTCCATCCCTCGTAGCCTTGACTCTCTTGAGTGCTTATATATAGCTAGCTTGTGCAGGGCCACCATGAACTGAATCCAAGAAGCAGCAGCTAGAAGAAGTACTTGTGAAATAAGCAAAGTATTCATAGGGCTCCTCTCTATTGGCAGGCACTGGTGACTGGTGGAACATAATAGCAAGGTTAATTTCCAGTCATCACTTCCCATTGACTTGCCAAAGGAGAGTTGCCCTACGATTGCATTAGCTTAATCAACAAACCTTGCAGCTAGCCCTGTCATGCAAAACATACAGCAAGGTATAGCCAATGCTAAAGAATCACAAGTGTTTTGTCATAACATGGATAATGCTACAGCTACTGAAATTTCTTTGTACATGTATAATATTTGTGCTACTTTATGACTAAACACGCAATTAGAGTAGCTTACCATGTGGTTTTGTACAATGCAGGACATATGCACACAATTGTGCTAAAGGTCTGAGGAAGTTCTTGTTAATATCATAAAATATATTAAGACCCCTGCCTGTTACAGTGTTACAGTGTTACTTACCTAACTAACTTCATTAGCATCTGCTCTGCTGATTCTCCTCTCGCAGCTCTCAGCTGTATTTTTAAACACTTCTCTATCACCTTCAAAACCAAGAGAGCAGTTAGAGAGAAGATCTACGTATCCATGGAAACAGATAGTCCCATAATTAAGCAAACAAAGTTATAGGGCATACTAATATGTGCATCTCTTTTCTCTTAGCAAGTAATGGTGATTGAATCAGCACCTTATGGAGAAAGAAGCATTTACCAAGATCAAAGCACAGTTGCCCTGTCACTGCTTACTTTAATTGGGATTACTTACTAGAACTCGGGCTGTTCCTCGCTAGGGTTGCGTTTTTTGTACGGGCCTTCACGATTTTGGAATCTAGATTCCATGATCACCTTGCAACTGGGCTTGGGTCACATTAGGTTTCCTTAGTTTTAGCTTGGTGATAGGCTTGTAGGCTTGTAGGCTTGTAGCAGTAGCTAAGTAATATGAACACCCGAGCTTGTTCTTTGGATACCCAAAGTTTCATTGAATTAAAGGCATGAAGCCATCAACAACCAAACTCATGTTTGATTGTTTAGTCAAGACAACAATGTCTCAACCGCCAGTCAGTCCGGCCCCCACACTTCTTCAACTTGATACAGACTGATATAATTCCAACAACGTGAAGGTGAATATTATTTACAGAAAAATCTGATTATTGATTGTTAACGGTTTCATTAATTAAGGTTTATATTCTTCATCAACCCTTTTATTTTATCAATTTCATAGAGGTTTCCAAGTAAAATATATAGGGGCGTGATTAGGTTATGTTGATCTTTTAAATTTTTATATGTTTATAATCAAGATGAATATTTTAGATTATACTTAGTTGAAATTATGCCTTGTGGCCCAATTCATGGTAAGTATATGTTTTCAAAAGCTATGGGAAACCGAAAACCAACATCGCACACCTTTTTCTTACAAGTTACAAATGATAGCTATAGTCAAAACCAGTTTCCTTTAATTCATTTATTCATATGAATAACAATACTCTACTAAATAATTTGTTATTCATCTTTTGTTTGGTGCGGTGCGTTTGTGTGTTGTATTCATCTTTTGGGGGAATTCACACCGACTACTAATGTGAGCCAGTACTTGTCTCTTAGGACAAGCTCAGAGTTGTTGCGCGAGTCTTTGCTTGCACATGGCAAGAGCGTTGTGCCACACATGTTCTTATATATGAATACACAGTACACATTCCTATATATACATATGAAAACCCAAATATTTT